>JADBJO010024617.1:0-12500 GCA_016801955.1 Conus betulinus
TCAGTACCTTCTTCAGCTATTGTTTGATTTTCTTTGAAGTGTTTTTTGCAGTGTAATACTATCATTAGATAACAATCCATTTTTCTTTGTAATGCTTTCAGATTCAGCTTGCAATAAGGAGGTGAAGGCAAAAGGCTTAAATGTGAGGCGGAAGAAGATGGAAGAGATTCCAGAGGAAAGAAAAGTAAGCTCGCTTTTTTTTCCCCTCTCCCTAGCTCCTCTTTCCTTTCCACTTTTCTCCATCCCCTTTCTCATAGACTTGCTAGGAAATGTTGGCATCAGTTACTTTTCCACTCGTCACAGTGGTAACATAGATCAGGAAGATATTTTATATCATTGCAGAATCTTTACAAAGCAAAAAAAAAGCTAAAAAGGACAAATAAACGTCCTTTACAACGATCGATGTTTTTAAAAACAACACAAGCTATGCTCTGTTAGATTTCATGCACAATTGAATTTTATGTGTACAAGAAATTCTGATACCTTTCAGAGAAGAAATTCAAAACTTCCTTTACAATAATTCATATTTTGAAAATACCACAAACTGTACACAATTATGACATTTTATTTTGTATCACACATGCATACACAAACGCAAGAATATATATATATATATTCCATGGCCTGTGAAACACATGATCAAGGGGACATCATTTTGGTTTGCCAGATTTAACTTTTAAAGGACCAGATTACTCGGAGTTTAGGTTAAATGCAGATTTTACTTTAAACATGTATGGTCAGTTTGTGTATTGCTGCAGCTGCTTGTGACAGTTACTGAACAGCTCTACTTGGAAACGGCTGGTCCAGGACTCTTCAGGCCCAGTTGATGGTTACACTCTTGTAGTGCATTTTTCATCAAAATCAGAATACACCCGAGACACTGAATTGTCTTGGCAGAGAAAAATTTCCTTGACAAGCCACCGACATATTATAAGCAACAAATATCATCATCCATTTACAAGACCCAAGAGTTCTGAAGTTTTCCTCCATTACAGTTAGTTCATACTAGGAGTGGATAGGGTTTTGTATGACGAACAAAAACGTGAGAAATCTGTCCACTATGAATGATGAATAATTGAATGTAATTTTGTTTCCAGAAGCTTGCGATGGAGTACATTGCAGAGCTGAAGGCAAAGAAAAAGGGGTGAAAACTTCCCACTTGTATGCAAAATTTGCAAGAGTGGGAAGGTTTTCACTGCTAAAGGATCTCTGATCTACCACTACAGGTCCCACGCTGGTAAGTATCTTTTGTGCTGCATAGCGCCTTTGCACGTTATAATACATCAGGATGATAGAATAGAATGGGTGTTTTTTATGTTGGTGCAGAATAAAGGTTTTAGGGAAATCTACAAGTTGACTTTCTCTAAAAATGCACAATGATTTTTTAAAGTTCATGCACATACAGCACAGAAATAAACTTTGTACCACTTTCGTATGATACTGATTATGATTGTCATGTTGAAGGAAATACACTTTCTAGCTGGAAGCTTAACAACATTTTCTTACTTTCTTTAATGCTTGTCTTTAACTTCATGATTGCCTTTTGTTACTTCCTGATAATTTCATATTAGAAAGTTGAAAAGCTTGATGGTGTATATTTGTCCTCAGTATTATAAACTACAAGGAATCCCATAGCCCTAGGTGGAATCTCTAGGTGAAAACTGTTGTGAGGAAGACCTTACAGGATTAAAACAAAAAAAAGAAAACCCATTGTTTGTAATTTTGTGTAGATAAACAAGATGACGGATGTTGATGTATGTCATTGTGTCTGCAGGGATCAAGCTGTTCAAGTGTCAGGTGTGCGAGTCATCATTCACCCGCAAGCACTCACTAAATTACCACCTGTTGATACATGCAGGGGAATTCATCGTAGACTGCAGTTACTGTGGCAGATGGTTTAGACACAGGAGCCACCACAAGGTAAATTTCTTGTTTAACGTATTATTCAGACATGAAAGTATTAAGGTTTTTAACCTGAATTAGGAGGCTTTTTAAGGTCTCTTAAGTCATTCTTGATATTTGCATAAATCTGCTGAAAAAAAAAATGGAGGGCAGAGGGATATGTAATACTAAGACCATCAGGTTTCAAGTTATCACAGCAGTTGATCAGTTTACTCCAGATTGGTTTGTCAAAGCTTCTGCTGGCACCAAATTTCAGTGGCAAAAAATCTCTGTTGGCTTAAAAATGTTTCAAAACACTGACAAGACCCCAGGTATCAAGAATCGTTGGGGGTCCATATGGTCTGACAATAAAACAAAATGAAACAAAACAGAACACATCTTCAGGGGACTCGACCCCTGAACTGTCAAGGGCACCGGGGGGGGGGGGGGGGGGGGGGCAGCAGTTGATGCCAGCTTCTGGACCCTGTGGAGTTTTTCAGGCTTTTTCCATCAGCGCAGGTCTGATGTCAAATTATTTTACTGATGTCAAACAGCCACGCCTATTGATTTTTTTCATTTGCAGGTTTTTTTTTATCCCACATAGTGATGTTTCATAATTATCAAAACTGTCTCTATAGATGGTAACACGTGGGTCCTGTTTTAAAGAGTAACCAGCCCACCCACCCTTTTCCAAATAAACAACAAAATCTTCCAAGTTCAAAGTCATATTTAAAGAAAACCTAATTTGGATGTGCTTTGCTGTCCGTGTCTGTGTATGTATTGTTGATATTTATAACTGATCACTGTGGTCGCCCATTTGTTTTCAAAGTCTGGGAATCCATCCATAGCGTTACTGTCCATACCCAAATTCCTCTTTGTACATTGCTTATATTTATAACTGAACAATGTGGTCAGCCATTAGTTTTCAAAGTCTGGAATCCATCCATAGCATTACTCCCCATCCCCCAATTCCTCTTTATACATTGTTGATATTTATAACTGACCACTGTGGTCACCCCCACCTGCTTCCCAAAGAGTAGAATTCATCCTCAACATTGACGCTCGGTCCTGGGTATATCACACGCTGCTGTTGAAGTTTTGAAAAGATTGCATACATAGACGAACTATATCTCTGCTGTCTGTCTGCGCATTGTTACTGGTTCAGTGGAATTGACCACAGGCGTGGTAAATGCACAATGGCTGCCACTCTGTCACACTCAAGACGAGCCAAGAAAAAATTGACGGCTCCAGTCCAAGCACTTTGCAGATGACAGTCACTTTTGTTGTGGCTGATTCCACCGAATGCTGGGTCTTCATACTCAGAATCACCTATGTGGGAACCGATAAATGTAGGATCACCTTATACAGACAGATTGGAAGTTATCTAGTTGTGGCAGATTGGTACTAAAAGATCAATACGTGGGGCGTGGTAGAGAATTCAATTCATGTGATTATGACAACATAACTTATTATTCAGGTGACGGTGTTCGGTGTGGAGAGTGGTGGTACCATTTAAGTAGTGATACAGTTTTCAATGTACTGATTACCCCCAAAGATTGCTGTCGAGCGGCCAACTTGTATAAGGAACATCTGTGCACTGCAGTGTGTTTTAGTGCAACATGTTTTTGTTTGTTTTTAATTGGAGAAGAATTTTTTTTTCAGAAAAGAGATTTACATACCACTGTGTATTTTCATCCCATATGCCATTAATTATCAAGTTTACTGGATGTGAAACTTGCATAGCAGAGTAAGTTGCAAATAGAATATTGTGAAGAAAACAGTTACATTTCTTATATTTTGATTGCAGGAGCATTTGAGACAACATACTGGGGAGACGCCATATGAATGTCTAGAGTGCTCACCATGTATGAAGTATACAACGAGGAATACGTATAAAAGGCACCTTAGAACCCATCACGGCAAGATTCTGTGCAAATTCGGGACAATTATGATGAGTGAAGAGGAATTTGCAAAGGTGAGAACCAAGAAATCCAAGAAGTCTGCATCATCTGATGCATCACACCATCGACAGAAGTCACCACCTTCAACAGCAGAATCTTCCCCAAACAGAGAGAGGAACCTCCACAGCTGCCTTCTACATCTTCCACACCACTGCCGTCAGTGCCAGTACCTCCTGTAGGAACAGTCTCTCTGGACTGAGTCCTATGACAACACAGCCATCATTAGGAATCCTGCCTCCCAGGGGGGCTATACAGGCGGCAGCAGCAGCACCGGTAGCAGTTTTGGGGGTACCAAACATCGTGCGCCATGCCTCTGTGCACCCTACATACAGTTCTCCTCTTTCGGCGCCCATCACCCTGATGCCACAGGCCTCCTTTAGCATGGGACAGCCCGTCATTGCTGTGTGCCAGCCTTTTGTCACTGTGAGTACAGACTCTCAGGGACAAACCTTCAACACCATTACTGGGTTCGCACCCATAGTGCCGAAGGAAAGTGCTGCCCCCATGTACTCCTCGCACTCGGTGCAGGGTCAGACAGGTGGAGCTAGAGAAATGGATATGGCTGACAACAAACCAGTGCGTTATGTCACCCACAATTGAGGCTTCCACACAGTTCTCAGTGTCATTCCATTTTACGCTGCTCTTCCCATCATTTCTAGCCCCACCTGACTCCCCATCCTACCACAACCTTCCTCCTCCTTCATCCGCACCTGGTCTGTCATTATCTGTCCGTCTGTGTAAGCTGCCATTTTTTGATTGTGTATTCTTTTCTTTTTTTTTCTTAGGTTTTTTCTTTGGTGTTTTGTTTTGTTTTTTCGAGAATGATCTTTTTTTTCCTATAACTCTTCAATAATCCTGAAAGAGCCCCCTGATCGACGGGGATATGATGACAGAAAATTATTATTGTTATGTTTTGTTAGTCTGTTGTGCTTTTTTTCTTTATTACTGACCAATAAGAGTCACTGAGCTCGGTCTTGCATTTGGTGCCTAGTTTTTTTTTTTTTCTGACCTTTATCAAGACAGGGTGTAAAAGGTTACCAAATTCCATCTTGTGAAGCATACCTCGGTTTCGTGGGTTGATCCAGGTGAGGATGTGAGCGTTGCTGACTTTAAGCTAGAGTAGGATGCTATGCGTTAGGTTTGATCCAGGGGAGAGTGAGAGTGTTCCTAAGGTTGATCTGATGTGGGATACAACATTTTGATAGGTTTGACTCGGATGAGAAAGTGTAGTTTTGCAATTTGATTGTGTGTTGCATTTAATTTTACCTGGTTTGTTCAAGAGCAGGGTGTGAAGTTTTACTGGGTTTGATCCAGAGAAATCTGGTCTAGAATCCAAGGATTTCACTATGTTTGCTTTGGGTAAGGGTTGAAGTGTTGCCAGCTTTGATCTGGTTTGACATTTTACTTGTCTTATGCAGGATAGGATGTAAACTATTGCTGAGATTGATTTGATGCAGGGGTGTGAAGTCACTATATGCTTGATCCAGGGCAGAGTGGAAAGAGTCCATTTGACGTAGAATGTAAAGTTTTGACGGAGGTAGGGTGTTAGGAGCTGGTGAACTTCAGCCTCCAACATTTCAGATGTGTAAAATCATCTTTCAGCTGTTTTGAAAACATTTTCAATTAAAATTACTTGTTGTAGTGGAAATTAAAGTTTCCTTTCCAACTTTTTTTTCTGGTAGAATGATATTGTAAGTTCCAGGAAATGCCAGTTTAGAGCTAACAAATCGGAAAGAGATGTCCGGTGATAAGGGTGCTGCCCTTTGACCCTGTCAGTAGGCCCTCTATTGCTACCGTGGGCCTCAAACACTAAATGGTTCTTCCTGTTTTGTTCCTGCCTGTGTTCATGCCTGGAAATTAATCTGTTGGATAAGTTTAACTAGGTTTGATGGTAAGAATTGCTGAGTTTGGGTAGGGTGTAAGAGTAAAGCTTTATATTGTTTGATCCAGGGCAAAGTGTAATTGCTTATTTTGGCCTGGTTTAAGATGTAAAGCTTTTTGTTTTTAGGTTTTATCCATGGTAGGGCGTAAAATAAGGCCAAATTAGTGTTAGTGTAGGATGTAAAGCTTGAATGGGTTTGATCCCGGGAAGGGTGTAAAGTTTTGCCAAGCATAGTGGAATGAAAAGCTTTTTATTTGCTTTGATCAGCGATTGCAGAATCTGACCTGGTACTAAGCTGTATATGATGTTTTTAGGTCTGATCTGGTGAAGATGAAAGTGTGATTGGAACTCATCTGGCAAGGTGCTTAAGATGTTTTAATTTTGGATCTGAAGAAAGTGTGAAGTGTCCCTGGTTGATGTGTCAAAACTGTAAATAGGGAAATTGATTGTGGCTATGACAGCTCCTAAATCCCTTTCTTAATCATCCCCCCCCCCCCTTTTGGTTCATTACCACTCGCATGCCATATGTGCAATGTTGTTTTCAGATCTTTGTTTCATACAGAGCCATTGTAATGAAACTTTGCCTTATTGAAGCTTTTATTGTTATTAGGCTTCATTTTGCAGTTCATAGTCGCTCGCTGAATGACTGAGTAGTGCATTTGTAACCATAATGAATGCATTGTTAAGAATTTTATTCAGATTTATTCAGGGGATAGCAAATGCCTTATGTTTCCTTTACATGTTATGGTAGAGTTTGAAGTACATGAGACATGACACACGTCTTTCTGTTCACCATATGGTTTGAGTTTGGAAATTTCTAATGGATCTGGTCAGTAAGGAACAGCTGTTAGTCTGAGCTTCTTTTTAAAGAAACCAAAGAAAGGGGGGGGGGGGGGGGGGGGGGCGAGGATAGTTGTCTTGTCGTTGCACTTATTCGTTGTTTGTGTGACTTTTGCTTCCTCTTTAAGGCAACAGGTGGCATGAAAATTGTTTTCCATAAACTGCGAATAATGTGTATTGAAGGAAGAGAAGAGGGAAGGGACTTCGTTGTTGAACCACTCCAAATGTAGAAAGACTTTGCAGTGACAAAAGTTGACGTTTGAAATCTGTGCTCCCCCAACTTTTGTTGTCAGGCAGCAGCATCATTTTGTAATGTGCTTTTACACAGTTTTTAACAAATAAACAATGAAATTAACTGAAGCGTTTGTCTGGACCCACAATCTCTCTCTCTCTCTCTCTCTCTCTCTCTCTCTCTCTCTCTCTCTCTCTCTCTCTCTCTCTCTCTCACTCTCACACACACACACACACACACACACACACACACACACACACACACACACACACACACACACACACACACACACACGGACGCAAACACATAGGCATGCTCGCGCACACACATACACACACATCGCACACATACTCGCTTACATCTCATCAAAAAATCAAACAAGTCACTTCTCGATGTTATGATTGTGAACCAATCAACTTGCCATGTTTGTATTCCAGTTGGACTTATACACGCTTTCTTGTTCTTCAGTGACTGGGGGAAAAAAATAGGTTTTTCACTTTACAAACGTTTAGTCTATGATCTCATTCACTCAAAGACCACAAGTTAAATCAAAACTAAACAAAGCAGTGAAGTTTGGTTGTGGGTTTCTTTTGATGGTAGTTCATATTTTTTATGAGCTTCGTCTGTATGCTCATGGCAGCATTAGTTCCACAACATACGTTCAGAATTCCCATATTTACTCTCAGGTTTGTCCTACAGCACCGATATTCCACAGTGAGCAATCGGTATTAAGTTAATAGAAGACAACACACAAGAGGAGACCTAACGCTGCCACTGAGTTGCATCAGTTGTGTTCAGTGGTGCCTGTTCTGAAATCCCAAGATCAATGATTGCTTGTTTACAGAGTCTGCATGAGTGACCATTATACCCCTCCCAAAAAATGCCAATATGGCCATCCAACGCTGGGACCTCATAATTGCCTGTTAAAACCATTTCGACAAGAGCTTATTACAGGCATGATCAGAGAGAGGAGTCCAAATTGTCATGAAATGTGAGATGTTTGTATGATGATCAATGAGGAGGAGGATGTTATGGAGCTCCATTCTGCTGACAGACTACATGACAGGACTGTCTGCCTTCTTTCATAATATATCATGGCATTAGCCAGACCAGACAGACAGTGTTGGTCAGGAACTAGGTGTTGTAACAGAGACACATCCATGAAGTGGATGAAACTACCAGACAGTGTGGTTCCAGACTTCCCGTTTGAACATGTTGCACACTCGGCTCTGGGTAGGAGCTGGCAAGGGGCCAACCACAAATCAATTCCTTTAATCATTCCAGTCAGTGTCGTCCCAGCCACCTGTCTGATGCTAACCACTGTGCCACCTGACTGTAAGCATCTGACAGCGGGTGGTCAGAAGTTAATGTGTGTGCGTGCGTGCGTGCGTGTGTGTGTGTGTGTGTGTGTGTGTGTGTAATTTCTCCGGCTGTTGTGTGTACAAGTGTCAGGTTCAGGATATATAGGCAAACTTAAAACACCCTTCTGCAGGTGTTGGCATGTGTTAACAGATTAGGTGTCGTACGTAGCATTCGTTTGGAGTGATGGGCGTGCGATTATCTGATCATGGGAGCAAGAGTTAACCTACTTGTTTGTTATTTTAATTTCAGAAGCAAAAAGTTGAAAAAAAGGCTTGTTAACTCTCAGTCAGACGAACTTGTAATTTTTCCAGACTCCCTCTTGTCTCCTCTGAAGGATTTGATACTTGATGTGTTGTGACCCCACGGCTCCTTAGTATACCTTATCAGAATACAGTAACGCCAGCAATGGAAGTTTAAGCTAGAAAAAAGTCGTCTATTCACTTAAGGCGTAACTTCATTGATTTCTTTACGTGTTGCTGTTGTTGTTGTTGTTGTTGTCGTCGGTCGTCGTCGTTGTTAGTTAGTTAGTTAGTTTTGTTTTGCACGTGTTATTTCTGTGAATGGAACTGGACTTGTAATCTCGAAATTTGATTCTGTATTTTGTTTGCACTCCAATAGGAACTTGCCCATCATTTCTGTCTAACCTGATTTGGCCTTTTGGTTGGCCAGACTATAAACAGCATGACATGATTTCTTTACCGATTGATTTGTTCATCACTTGTCCCGTTTTTCTTTTATATTACTCATAAGAGTGATCTTCTACAGGATGGTCAGCTTGTCAAGTTATTTGTGTCAAAATGGAGTGACTGATGGCGGAGAACGAAGCAAACTTTAGAAAGAGAGGGGTTAGTTACCGCCAAGGACATTGACAAAGCACAGGGACAAGACACGATACATTTCGACCTCTTGGGTCTTCTTCAGGCAAAAAAACAGATCACATTTAGCATTTAGGACAGTACAAACAAAGACCGAAGAGAGAATTATCTGGGGGCCATGTGGTAGGAAGAATAGCCGCCAGACAGAAACGACAGAGGGGATTATGGGAGAGGAAAAGTAGGGGGGAGAAGGGATGCGTGGAGGGAGGGGGGGAGGAGTGAGACGATGGGGTTGTGTAGCTAGTTTAGTGGGGTGGGTGTGATTATGTGACGGTTGTGGTTAAGATGGATTGATAGTAATGCTAAAGCAGGAGGGGGGGGGGGGGGGGGGGTGATTTTGATATATATATATATATATATATATATATAAGTACAAAAATTAAAGCAGGCACACCAGCCACACACTCTTCATGTTTGTTTTTTTTTTATAGCTTTCGCACGCGCACTCTCTCTCTCTCTCTCTCTCTCTCTCTCTCTCTCTCTCTCTCTCTCTGAGAGTGTTGCTCAAATTTCCTGACCAACACTGCAGTTGTCTGTATATAGTTGAAGCCCGGCTGACGCCAGGATCTGTTATGAAATAAGTGTAGAGTACAATCCCGTCATGCAGTCACAGATCGGACTGGAAATCCGGAGCAACATATCCATCATACTCATTCTCGTCGTCGATCATCATAAAAAGTCTCAAATTCTGTGGCCCTTCATGTCCTACTGTAACGGCCTCAGTTTTTGGTGTCCTCTCTACGTTTGTGGCCCTGGTTTGATTTCGTCGGGGGCACCTGTATCGTCTAGTCTATGGGGGCTGTCATTGGACTGATGTGGTGGGTGGTGCCATCCAGAAAGAGAGCTCACTCTCGCCGGCTCTGCGACTAGCAATTACTGTCGACAGTAGGGGGCTTAGTAGGTGGTGTCCTACGTATGTTGGATCAGAACAAGCACTACTGAACACCACGGAAGTGACTCGGCAGCAGTGTAGTGTCTACTCCGGTGGGTTGCCTCCTGACAATTTGACATTGACTGCTCCCTGTGGATTGCCGCCGCCGGGGCTGGGGCGGGCCAGACTGGGCTGTGGTTGTGGACGGGATGTTGAAATGAGCGGCGTGGGTGCACTGCCACTGAGATGGTACAGAAAGTAAAACAGTATTAAACAAAACAAAAACAAAACAAAGTTATTTCCTCCATGCAGTAATATGTATATTTGATTCAGTCGACTTACATATCCATCCCTCCCCTTCCTCATCCCTCCTCATCCCTCCTCACTCTTTCCCCCCCCCCCCCCCCCCACCACCTTTGCTTATCCAATGTTGAATGGGCTAGAAGCCTATAACACACTAAATTCTTTGAGTGTTTCTCTCTCTCTCTCTCTCTCTCTCTCTCTCTCTCTCTCTCTCTCTCTCTCTCTCTCTCTGTCTCTCTCTGTGTATGTGTGTGTGTGTGTGTGTGTGTATGTTTGTTTATATGTGTGTGTGTGTCTGCCTGTCTGTCTGCGTCTGTTTGTGTGTTTCTGTACGTGGGTGTGTGAGTGTCTCTGTGTTGCGCGCGCGCGCGCGCGCGCGCGTGTGTGTGTGTGTGTGTGTGTGTGTGTGTGTGTGTGAGAGAGAGAGAGAGAGAGAGAGAGAGAGAGAGACGAACGAACGAAACGAACGAAATTTTTATTTTACCAGGGTAATGAGATAAGCAATACAAATGCTTTTTTTCCACCCAGCCCTGGGGCAAAAGGAAAGAAAAACAATTTAAAGATCAAAATAATGCATTTAAAGATCAAATTAATGCAAATACATATATAAGAAGAACAAAGTATAACAAGATCTTGTACAGTTCAATACATATTACCTATTGTCCATATCATTGACAAACGAACGCAATAGAAAAACGCATGAAGATAGCGATAAAGGGGAAGGAAACGGGGAAGGAGAAGGCCAAGGGGTGGGTTTGGGATAAAATGGAGAGAGAGAGAGAGAGAGAGAGAGAGAGAGAGAGAGAGAGAGAGAGAGAGAAGGAAGGAAAAGGCCAAGGGGAGGTTTGGGGTAAATGGAACGGACGAACGAACGAACGAAGATTTTTATGAGGTTAAAATGGATAAGCAACAATAATGGCTTTTTAACACCATGCCCTCACACAAAAAAAAATTGCGAATATATTTACGCACACACACACACACACACACACACACATATATACATATTTACCATACATATATACATATACATACAGTTCATACACATACACATATGCATAAACATACATACATATATATATATGTACAAAGCATACTTGCACACAATGTATGTATGCAGGTGAGAGCATGAATGTTGATGTGCAGGGCCCCTGGCCCATATTATAGGCAGATACCTACACAACACTTCCACACACACACATATATTTAAAAAGTCACGAGGAGAAAGGGCACACACCATAGAAGCATTCTTTAACCTTATGAGTTATAGACAGACAATAGAAGGTAGACAGGCAACAGTTAGCCAAGACAGACAGATACAGAAGGAGAGAGAGAGGGGGGGGATGGAGGGAGAGAGAGAGAGAGAGAGAGAGAGAGAGAGAGAGAGAGAGAGAGAGAGAGAGAGAGACTGACAGGCAGATATACGGACAGACAGACAGACAAACAGGCAGAGAATACAAAGCAGGCAGCAGAATAAAGATATAGAAGATGAGCAAAAAACGTTTGAGGAAACTGGATACAAAATTACGACCCAAAAATGCCACAAAAGGTTAACTATAGCTTAGCATTAGATATTTATGATAATGTGTTTTAAACGTAGATAAGCTATTTTTATTTCTTATGTCACAAGGAATTGCATTCCAAAGTTTACCACCCGAATATGCTAAGGAAGACATGAATAGATCAATTCTGGGCCGGGGAATTGATATCAGATGTTTATTACGAAAGGTGTTTATAAGGAATTTGGTACGTATATAAAAAGGTGCAAGATTGTTCATTATTTTGTACATGAACACCCTTATTGAAACGACATTTCTGACTGAATGGAATGGGAGAATCTCAAGTTCTTTATAGTCTGCAACTTGAAGAGATGATTTAAGGAGTATGATTTTTAGTGAACGTCTATACAAACGCTCCAGTGATTTCAAGCAATTGTGACTGGCCATGTCCCAGCAAGTTGAAGCATAGTCAATAACAGATTGTATACAGGCATGGAAAAAAATAACTTCCGAGAATGTTGGTCAAGGAAATGCTTAGTTCTGTTTAATTGAAATATCTTTCTTGAGATCTTCCGAGATAAGGCAGAAACATGATTAGACCAAGATAGATTGTTATCGATAGTGAGACCAGTACTTAGAGAGAGAGAGAGAGAGAGAGAGAGAGAGAGAGAGAGAGAGAGAGAGAGAGTGTGTGTGTGTGCGAGTGTGTATGTGTGTGCATGCGCGCGCGCGCGCGCGTGTGTGTGTGTGTCTGTGTGTGTGTAATTTCTTCTCTCTATCTCTCTCACTGTCTA
>JADBJO010024617.1:17500-24909 GCA_016801955.1 Conus betulinus
TCCTCACTGTGTCCCCACTGTCCCCATCAGTGATAGGCACGTGTTCATTGTGTCTCCACGTCCTCACTGTGTCTACAGTGAGGCTCCACTGTCCTCACTGTGTCTCCACTGTCCTCACTGTGTCCCCACTGTCCTCACTGTGTCCCCACTGTCGCCATCAGTGATAGGCACGTGTTCATTGTGTCTCCACGTCCTCACTGTGTCTCCACTGTCCTCACTGTGTCTCCACGTCCTCACTGTGTTCTCACTGTCCCAGAGACAACCTGGGAGATGGAGGAAGAGACGACAGGGGATGGAGAGGATGGGGCTGAAACAGCCACTGCTGCCGAGCACTTTTTTCTGTGGGTCTGTAAAAGAACAAACATTGTGATTAGTTCCTCTTCCACGTGAAAGCCTTTCTCTGACACTTGATATACACAGCAATGAACCAGAACCATCACACTTAACATACGTGACACTTACTGACAGTAAACAGACAAATAAACCCGAACCATGCCTGTTCGTTATATAGGTGTCAGTTCACTATCAGTAAAAAAACTGAAAACAAAAACTCATGGGAACCATTCCTATTGAGAAGTAAGTCCACTAACACCGAACGGATGACTAAAACAGCTCTATTACTGTTCATTAAGTAGTGTTAGTTTACTGACAGTGACAAGATTACAAATCAGAGCCATTACTCTCGATTACATGGATGTTATTTCATTTTAACAGGACAGATACACACCAGAACAACTACTGTTAACTATCGTGGCGATAGTTCATTAAAACGACGAATAAACCGGAACCATGATCGTTACCTACATAGTGTTAATCGATTAACCGGGACCACTACCGTTGACTTGATCGGTGTTACTTCACCAGCACTAAACAGATAACTAAGTCATCACTATTGCCGTTGATCACACTAATGGTAGCTCATTAAACAGATGAACACACTGGAATCATCACTGTTAAGGACATAGGTGTTCATTGTCTAGGAGACAAGTGTTAATTATCTAAGACTAATCAGGTAAATAAACCAGAAACATTACTGTTGACTTCATAAGTATTACTTTACTAACACTCAGCAGATAAGTAACTTAAAACTATAGACAGTGACTAAACAGGTGTAAGTTCATTAATGACAAATCAAATATAAATCAGAGCAATCGCTGTGGACTACATAGCTATTAATTCAAGACAGTGAACAGATATCTAAATTAAAACCATGGCAGTTGATACATAGCTGATGATTCACTGACAAAGAACAGACAAGTCAATCAAAACCATATCAGTTGACTACATAGCTGATAATTCACTGCCAATGAACAGATGAATACACCAGAACCATGGCAGTTGACTACATAACCGATTTTTTTCTGACAATGAACAGATAAATAAAGCGGTACCAGTACTGGTGACTACACAGATATTCATTCACTAACACCATACAGATAAATAAACCATACTCATTCCTGTTTATGAAATGGATCCAGTTCTCAATAGAGATAAACAAACCAGGCTCATTCCTGTTTATGAAATGGATCCAGTTCTCAATACAGATAAACAAACCAGAAGCATTCCTGTTTATGAAATGGGTTGCAGTTCTCAATACTGATAAACAAACCAGAAGCATTCCCTCTTTATGAAATGGGTTGCAGTTGTCAATACTGATAAACAAACCAGAAGCACTCCTGTTTATGAAATGGGTTGCAGTTGTCAATACTGATAAACAAACCAGAAGCATTCCTGTTTATGAAATGGGTTGCAGTTGTCAATACTGATAAACAAACCAGAAGCATTCCTCTTTATGAAATGGGTTGCAGTTGTCAATACTGATAAACAAACCAGAAGCATTCCTGTTTATAAAATGGGTTCCAGTTCACCGTACCAACAGAGACACCGGAACCACAACTTGTACCACACCAGTCATTTCATTAGTAATGATAAGTGAAAGTCACATTTTTTTTAAAAAGCTCCTCCCATTTTCTGTGTCCTCAGGGGACTTTGTTCCCGTGCCGGCTGTTCTGAGATTGGAGGCTACGTTACTCTGAGAGAGAGAGAGAGAGAGAGAGAGAGAGAGAGAGAGAGAGAGACAGAGAGAGAGAGAGAGAGACAGACAGACAGACAGACAGACAGGCAGACAGACGGACAGACACAGACAGAGAGACAGACAGACACACAACACACACACACACACAGACACACACACCACACACACCACACACACACCACACACACACACACACCGAGACAGACAGAGACAGACAGACAGACAGACAGACAGAGAGAGAGAGAGAGAGAGAGAGAGAGAGAGAGAGAGAGAGAAATAGTTGAGTCACGCCAACTAGCACTTACACAACGCTGTTCTTACCAGATATGTTGTTTTTTTTGCGGAACTGTAAACCGCAGTCGCAGGAAAGTCATACACGTTTCTGTGTACTTTCAATGGTATTTCAGACCCGACGGTCTGGTGAATTTCGTTCCACATTCGGAGCATTGATTTGGTTTCTCACCTGCAAAATATCGACATTGTTTGATTAATTACAGACATAAGCAGTTCCACTCATGTATTTCTACAGACAGGCAAAGGGAAGGAGATTGTCGGTTATGTTTATACTGCATTTTCATTCCAAACATGTCGTGTTTTCTATTTATATATTCCTATAAGGATGTGGGATGTTAGTGGCATGGCATTGGTGTCGTTTGTTTTTTCAGCTAGTTTCAATTTTGCCGAGAAGGTCACTGCACGCGGAGTTGTCCACATTCGCTACATCAAAGCTGAATACAATAATGATTCCGTTAAAAAAGAGGGGAACAGAACAGAAAGAATTTAAACACATATTTATATGTGACCATGCCTATGATGCCTGTATAAGGGGAATTTGACAAGTCTGTTGTGTCCGATATATATATATATTATATATATATATATATATATAATATATATATATATATATATACAGTGAGGTTGACAGGATTTGACAAGACACACAGACAGTGACTAGATGACAGCTAGGTGTGAGACACTCAGAGAACAGACGGACGGACAGACTGACCGAGGTGTACGGAGGATACATGTTTTCTGAGGGAGGACTTGGTAGTGAACTCCCTACCACACAGCTCACAGTCACGCTGTGTGTTGCCAATCGCCATCAGCTTCTCCGAAAAGTTCACTGCCCGGATCTGAAACAAAGAAGAAAGTAGTATCCACGATGTGGGTGACGCCATGATTGTTGACTTTACAGGTGGCTTGATTCAGCGGCTGACATGCTTTCCAGTCACTAGATAATAATGATGGGACACAACTCTGCCAATGGTGAACTGAGAACATTTCTCCGTGGAAAACAACATCACATGCAGAATGTTTTTTACGCCATGAGATCAAGAGAGTATACTGTTTTTGGTAACCTTATATGGTAAGCAGAAAGTGGTTTATGTGACTGTAATTTCATGTGTTCTGTCAGAAAGGGATTTACATCACTGTAATTTAATGAGTATAATCAGAAACTAGTTGATGTTACCATAATTCCATGTATTTGAACAGAAAGTAGTTGTTGCTATAGTTGTATGGGTATCGTAAGAAAATAGCTAATGTTGCTATGGTTTCATGTTTATACTCAAAAAGTACTTGTTACTATACTTTTATGCGTATCTACAGAAAGTGGTTGTCGCTATAACTGTGTGGGTATAGTTTATAAAGTACTTGACGTTTCTACAATTTGATGTGCATACACAGAAAGTCGCTGCTGCTATAACTGTATGGGTATCGTCAGAAAATAGTGGATGTTGCTATGGTTGTACGTGCACAGTCAGAAAGTACCGTGTTTTACTCTAACTTTACTTGGTGTGTACAGTCTGACCCATGCACAGATCAACCCACCCCTCCCCAGCATCGTCATTTCCATAATGATATTAATCAACATCGTCATCATCATCATCTTATCATGATCAACATAATCCTCATTATCATTGTCTGAACGACAAGAAAAGCTACAGCCCACACCAACAGTCTTCATAATCATGATCATCATGATGATATCTAAAGAACAACAAAAGTGACTTTCAACAAAGACCTCAACCACAACAAACACCATCATCATCACTGTCATCATCAATAACGATCCAAACGGACCTAAACCACGACCATCTTCACCGTCCATCATCATCATTATAATAATCATCATCATAATCACTAAAGACAGCAACAACAACTCACACTGATCCCAGTCACGATCGTCCATCATCATCATCACCACCAATATCACCATCAATGTCATCAACGACTATTTGGCGTCCAACCAGCGCAGAGAGAGAGAGAGAGAGAGAGAGAGAGAGAGAGAGAGGGAGGGCGGGAGGGAGAAAGAGAGAGGGGGGAGAGTGAAGGAGGCCGACGAAAATGGAGGGAGGGAGGGAGGCAGACAGAGGAAATGAATGAAAAAAGATGGATAGAGAGGGAATAATAGAGATGGGGAGGGAGGAAGGAGAGAGGTGAGTGTGTCTGCTTCTCAGGTCACTGCTGTCCAGGGGGGGGGGTGGTACCAAGAACACCTCCCCAGTGACCAGTGTCCACCACCGTCCCTTACCTCTTCTCTGTGCAGCACTGCTGCCGCCCGTAGCAGCAGGTCAATACCGTGCTGGGGGTTCCGGTCCAAAGTCATGATCTGCCCAACACCATGAAGCAACTGTCAGTCACTGGCTGTCAACATTTCAACCTGATGAACGGCTAATGACGACAGCTGATCTGTGTCATCTTCACTAGGAATATGATAATAGTCACTGTAACAATAAAGTGTGTGTGCGTGTGTGTGTGTGTGTGTGTGTGGTGTTGTGTGTGTGTGTGTGTGTGTGTGTGTGTGTGTGTGTGAGTGTGAACCATACCCATACATTTACTTTTGATGCCAAAGGGAAGTGCACATTCTGATGTTAAATTTTCATGTCTTCACCACCTATAATGCGCGCCGAGTTCGTAACCGCACAAAAGCATAATCTTCCACAAGATCACCTAAGTTACTACCGCGGCCATGTTGTTGTTTAGGCCTTCGAAACAGCCAGTAGAAGCGCTTTCCAGCTGTTGGTGTGGCAGCTTGTTGTAAGGTCCTCCGTTCCCTGCCAGGTGGCATTGCCGGGAACACCAAGGGAGCGATGGCAGTCTCTCTCTAAGGAACAGTGATGTAAGAGGTCAGTGTCAGATGGCACAATGAGTCTCCCAGCCGTATGGATGATGGCGGGTCGAGCCTGTGTGGCCGAAGGACGACTCCTGGAGATGTGGGTCGATCGCCGATGGAACGCTGCCTGACTATGTTTACCGTGCTTTCCAGCCGGGCATGGGCGCACCCCTCACGGGGTTGGGCTTAAAATTGCCCTTTCGACCATAGTCTGCGTGGACCATAGAGTAGAAAGGACTTGTGCAGCGCCCCAGCGACTTAGTCCTGCTCCCTCTTTGAGGCGGCCCTCACCAGATATGTCCTGTTGCCACCCGAGCAGGAAGAATGCCGCCTGGTAGCCGTGAAGACAGGCCTTTTGAGGGGGAAAGAGGCCAAGTAAACCGACGCCCATCATTGGCCGACCACACGGAACCAGACCCTACGACAACTGCCACCAAAGTATGCAGACTTCAGTTGGCGAGGGCATCCTGTCCTTAAGGCCCTCCGGCCAATAGAGCGTTTTATCTCCCGCTGACCGACTGTACAGTCCCACAGGGCAGGCGGCTCATCAGCGGCCCACAGTTTGCTCAAGCTTTGTGTCATAAGTAGCAAAGTTCCAGGTCCACAAAGTCTGTGCGGCATTCTGTACGTGAACTGGGCAGGAACATGGATTACGTGTTAACATCCCGACCTTACACATGCTCTCTTTGTCGCTGCGCTGATGAGTCACTGGTACAGCCTACCACAGAGGTCTGTGCGACCAGAACATCTGCTGAGCTGCCTTTCTTCACCACGGAAGGTCACTAGGAATGGTGTTGCGAGATGAGTGCTGCCAGATGTTCAACGCAGTGACGAAGATGGTGCGAAAGACGAAAGATTATCTGACTGCCTTTTTTCTCTCCTGCAGATAGACATTTTCTAAATCGGGATCTGGATTCAAAGAAATTATACAATGAGAACAGCTCGTTTCGCAACATGATGTATAATGATACACCTGTGATATTTCACCCTAACTGTAATCAAAAACATTTTCAGCTGTCGGGACCACACACACACATATATAATATATCTATATATATACATCTATATTAATATCTATATATATATATATTATAATAATATATATATGGGCTTAGTAGTGGCATCGCTTAGGTACGTACGTTAGATCAGAATATGCACCACTGAACACCACCGAACTGCGCAGCAGTGCGTGTCTCCACCGGTAGGTTTGCCTCTTGACCTTACCTTGGCATTTCCTGCTCTCTGAGGATTGCCGGTGCCAGAACTGAGGCGTGCGGGCTGAGAATGTGGGACGGAGTTCGGATTGTCGTGGCGTGGGTGCAGTGCTGCTGAGGTGGAACCAGACGGGACAATAATATATATATATACAATAAATTGCTTAGATGTGGAATCGGCGAGAGTGAGCTCTGCGCTCAAGAGGCCGCCACCACTTTCGTCCACCGTCAGGGCCCCATGAATTGCCAATATCGGTGGATAGCCCCCACGGATTTCAAGTGTAGGCCTATCGACGTGGACAGGACCTTAAAAAACTGCGGTCATCATGAGAGCAGTCATTAAGGGCCACACAGTATTGAGACTTCTTGTGCTAAACGACGTGGATGCCTATGGTTTCCCTTCTGGGATCTGCGATATGTTATAGACAGGTTTTACTCATAGGCTGATTTCATGCAAAACCTGGCGTCCACCTGGCCTTTAGAGATACGGACACCTGCAGTGTTGGGCATGGAATTTGGGCACAACACTCTCCACAGATGCCCCCATTTAATTGGATAACACCCGTCCGGTGTGCTCCCAGCTTTCCAACCGATTATCGTAACCGCACGCTACTCCGGGTAGTGCCGGTCGGGGAAAAATCAGCACTTGCTCTGATGGGAATCGAACCGGTTTTGCGAAGACGCGACGTTTCATCACTTCGCTAACGGCGAACCACGTTTCGTTCATATATAATTTTATAACACAGTTACTCGACATTTACCTCATTTGTATCAATTCCTTATTTCCATTATGTATTTCTTTGTTTGTTTGTTTCTATGTATTTCTGTGTTGTTTGTTTTCTATCTGCATGCTATGTTCAAAGCCTGTGAAAGATATGCGCACTGCTACATCCCAACGAAATAAACTGATATATATATATAATATTATGTATTTATTCCTCGTGCTTTTAGGCAGATCCAGAACGATAATTAGATTTAGGATATTTGTATTAGACTTAAAAAAAAACAAGAAACCAAAAGTCCAAGTTTATGAGACACAGACCGC
>JADBJO010024618.1:0-24908 GCA_016801955.1 Conus betulinus
ACTGTCGTGTACACGTCAGACTAAGTAGACAACACTATTTAAACACATTTGGAAAGCCGCGTGGACGGTGTAAAGCAAACGTAGAATCAGAATCGATGAATTAGACGCTTGCCAAGTCAGTCTTCGGTAACAACGGTATCAAAGTAGGACACACAGCCAGTAATGAAAAAAAGTCCGAGAGAAAAACCTTTGCCATCAAAGATATGTTAAACCCTGAAGGAACACGAACATAATGCAATTAATTTCAAAGCATAAGAGCGAATGGAAATATACAAATAAAAGACGTGCTGATTTTTAAAGTAGCTTGACTTGGTCTTGTATCTAATGGTTCTTAAACGAATGACGTCAGCTTTTCAAGAAACAAAGGCGTATCATGAAATATTTATATTGGACCTAACACCCAAATGCAGCCATTAAAACTCAGAAAAAAAATTAAACATAAACCTGGTATGGAATAAGATATTTAGAAGAATGGACGAAATACGGTCATTTAGGATAAAAATGAAGCAAAATTTTGAAAAGAGGGGGTTACTTATCACCAAGGACACAGACAGAGTGCATGACTAGACACTCTAGTCCTGTACTCTGTTTGTCTGTGTCTTTGGCGGTAACTAACCCCCTCTCTTTACAAATTTTGCTTCATTTTCCGCCCTCAGTCACCCCCTTTTTGAAACTTAGGATAAACATAGTTTCAGGTTCGAGTGTTGCATAGTATATATTTGCATTGCAGGTAATTCTTGAAAACATGGCTGTTAAAACGACTCTAAAAAGTACGTTTTGCAAACAAGTAGAATACATTATTTATCATATGCTTTGAAATTGCAGGCATCAGAAATTATTCTGGCAACTGGTTGTTGATACAATAAATAATGGTGAAAAACACAGTATTGACTTCACTCTCAGTGCACCATTTCTTTGTTTGTTTTTTTGTACATGAAAATGTGGGTAGTTCTTACAGTCCTCTATTTCATTGCCGCTTCCAAAGTTCTGTATATTTAAATTCAAAATGAATCAAACATTTCTTATGCCACTCCAACTTTAAAGCTAGTTTGAAGTTTCAGTACAGTATCAGAAATACATTTCAATTAAGATTTTGTCGTCTTATACATCCATGACAGAAATATTCCACTTCAGAACTTTTATCGAACCACCGACAAATCCACAGATAGCTTCCCTATCCCTACAATGAGTAGGGCCAGCAATTATCAGCGACTGTTGGTCCTGTAACCTAGTACTACTTTCAATATGTGGACAATGAATCCAACAGGAAAAACTCGAACTGAAGAGGGATGGTCTGGATTATGAGTTCCACTCCCGTATGTCATACTGCATGGAAAAAGAAAATTCAAAGATCTTACCAGACATCTTGCAGACAGCAATGACAATATCATCTGTCAGCCTCCACCAGGTAAAACAAAGGTGTCTTACAGAAAATAACCTCAGAGTATCTGTGAAAGGAACATCTTCACATTTGCAGTCTGGATATATAAAACACATCGGTGATTTCTAATATGGAAAGAACTGGCCTGCAAGGTGGATAGATTCTCCTGGAACATTCACGGCCTCTGCAAAGTTAACTGGAAGAACAATGGTATTGTATGAATAAATGAATGGAATAATCTGCTCTATAGTAGAAAAGACAACAAATATGTGCCTGGAGGGGGCTTCTAGTGTTAAGACAGATATACTGGTTGTGTATATTGAAAGGAAAAGAATCTTGCCTCTGAATTTTAGGCCAGAACTGTGGCGTCCTAATGACTGATCTTCGAGTGAGAGGATCCATGTTTTTTTTTCGAATTGAGAAGTTTGTTTCGACCAGCTGAAGTTTACCTTTGACTGTAAAGATTTCCTGACCCAAGATGTTCAAAGGCAAACCCCAGATGAGTTTTACCTTTGCGATTCTTGTCAGGAGAGGGATTTTGAAATTTGAAGAGCGTTGAATCATAAACTGTTTTCGTTACCTTTGAAAGCCTTTGCTTTGAAAATCTTTCATGTTCCAGGCTTATCACCCCCCTATTTCTACAATCTGAGACATAAGAGCAAGCTTTGTTTATAATTCAATATTTCTTGCAGTCATTGCAACACCTAGCTGCTCTGTAAGTTGCTGGAATGGTGCTCGGTACTTATCCTTGGAATTTATTGTTTTTATATATATATATATATATATATATATATATATATATATATATATATATATATATATATATATATATATATATATATATATATATGTGTGTGTGTGTGTGGTGTGTGTGTGTGTGTGTGTGTGTGTGTGTGTGTACGTGTGAAATTATCACTGGCTTTTGGCAAAGTTTAGTCTGGAATTCGAAAATAACCCCCGTTTTCCCATCCCTGTCCTGTGTTTTTTTTTTTTTCAAATACGCACAAACCTCGACCACGTTCATATCAAAGTCGTCAACACACAAAGGAGTATAAGTATTGTTTGATTAAAACACTCAGGAACTGTTAAAGGAAAAGATGAAGGGAACAAAAGAGGGAAGAGAACGCGAGTTTCAAATTCTCACTCTCTTGCCTGAAGAAGGGATGCCAATTATTAATTAGCAAAAGAATGACTAACAGTGTTCCACAGTTTTTTTTTTCAAAACAGCTGGGAGGGAACAAAACAAAAACCTGGACTTACTAAAGCAAACGAGCACATTCCATATTACCTGTTGTTTCCTTATATATTGGTGATTTCAACAGAAATTTTCCAGCAGATCTTCAGCTTCAGTAACCATACCTGGAACGTTTTCAGAGTGAACGGTATTCCCACTATCTGAAAAAAGCAAACTTGTGCTGATAATTTCTTTTTCACTCTATCTCTGTCCCTCCCTTTCTCAATCACACACACACACACACACACACACACACACACACACACACACACACACACACACACACACACACACACACACACACACACACACACACACACGCGTGCATGCACACACACACACACACACACACACGTGCACACACACACACACACACACACAGATTTTGGATTTGTTCTCCGCATCTGCACCTATTGTGAGTTCATATCAGGGTAACATGTATCGCCGAGTGTCCATGGATGATGTGGTGGCGTGCTCCAAAAGGAGACACTGTCTCACGGTATCTCTGCGATTTAGCATTTACTTTTGTTACAGAGGGCTGAAATGAATCTTCATCAATGCAACATTTCCTCTGGTGTTTTTTTTTTTTCTCAGGACGACCTGATATTAACTGCTCCCTGTCGACTGCTAGATGTGGAACAGTGTGGTAAGGATGTTAATGGGAGCTGGTATGCGCGACATAGAAATAATGCAACTAGACAGGCATGGGACATGAGACCAGAAAGTCACAACACCCTCTGACGCAGTGATCCGTGGTTTCTGTCACTTCCTATCAAATTCTGCAACACTGTTCACCCTCCATTTCCCCTGTCTTGCTCAAGGCGATTGTCGACAACGACAGTTAACAAGTATTATTGCTGTATATACCATTGACACCAGTGATGGCATCGAACTGTAGATGGAACATTTCGAATGATGGACACAGACGTATGGGCTCAGGGGGAAAATGTCCTAACTAGACATATATTTTGACTACTGTTCCTTGTCTCCGATAGTCTGGCAGAGGGCAGCCTGCTGGCAGCTACAGTGAGTATTACTCAGTAGTGGGTCGTGGACGGGTGGGAGGTCACAATGAGCCTTGTTCCTGTTCAGTCTGATTGCACTCAGTTCCACCTTGGTTTTCATGCTGTTTTTTTTTTTTTCCAGTCACCAAGAACAATGAAAATTAGAATCAGTGTACTTGTCAAACATACAGAAGTCTGCTGTGCTTGAAAAGGTGCTTGTAACCCCACTGGCAGCGCGGGATGTGACAGACAGACTACTAGCGTGGTGAAGGAAGGGGTAAGAACTGGAGTTGGTGTGTAATTGTGATACTACTAACAATGCCAGGTGGTAACGGTCCAAAGTGAGGAAGGGACACTTAGTAAGGAGACCACAGAGCACAGAAGGGTCGAGAAGAGTGATAGTGAAATGGGTCTTGTTGATTCCATGCAGCCAGAAACATGCAGGCGGAGCCAGCCTGCTGGTGACAAGTTACTTTCAGTACAGCCCGTTACATAGTCTAGACGTATGAGTTTTCTGTCTCTTTCTCTTCTCTTTTATTTTCTTACTTTTTTTTTTCAAACTCAAGTGCTACCACTTTGCCGAGCGCGTAACATTTTCAGAAAGCGCATCTCTTGTGTTTTACGCCCGTTTTTCTAAATATTGTTCAAAGCGTAGAGAATGGATTGAATGCTGAATTCAGAGGCAAGACAAAAATTGCCATTCCCACGTTGATCTCCTCTGGAATGACGATGCCAGTGGTGGCCAGGACCCCACACAGACCAACAGGAACCCAGCACAGAAAATCAGACATGGCTACAGATAGTAGACGCCTGGCAAAGGTTGTTGTTTCCTTGGATTGTGAATTGTCAGTCAATATGCTTTTGATATTTGTTAGCTGTTTAGATGCACTGTTACTTCTCACCAGCCAGTAAATAAGAAACTGACCCACACCACTCATGAGAAAGAGAAATAGGTTGCAAACAATCATGGTACTGAATAAATAAATATGACCAGGAGAGTCAGCTCTGGTGACAGGCAGTGGAATGCAGATACTGGTTTGGTGGAAAAAAAAAACCCCAGTGTGAGGTTACAGGGAGCAAAGGCACCATACCCAGCGATAGACCCAGTGCCCATATAATAACACAAGCTACGTGAGCTGATCTGGCTCCAAAACGAATCTGACTATAAGGAAACTGGAGCACAAGAAAACGATCCAAAGTGATGAAACAGATCAGGAATGCTGATACTTCAGACGACAACAAGGAAAAGAACCCTGCACTGCTGCAGGCTAAACTCTTTTTCCATGTGGTTTCAGTCCAAATGTAGCTACCAGCATAAATCTGGTCAACAACACCAATAATGACTAAATAGACTCCCATCAAAAAGTCGGAAACGCACAGATGAAGGACCAATACGACAAAACTAGTCCCAGTGCTTTCTGTCAAAAAAAACAGAGATGGTAAACAAAACAACCAAAGTTCCCCAGAACAGCAAGCACTGCAAATAATGCCAGAGCACAACGGTAAGCAACGGATTTCAACAAGTCATCACATGAAGAGATTTCATCAGATGGGGCCAAACATT
The DNA here is from genome assembly GCA_016801955.1 of Conus betulinus. Taxonomy (NCBI): domain Eukaryota; kingdom Metazoa; phylum Mollusca; class Gastropoda; order Neogastropoda; family Conidae; genus Conus; species Conus betulinus. Next base: position 5,184 of record JADBJO010024618.1, read on the forward strand.
CACCTCTGAAATTATCCGGTAAAACAACAGGACAACACAATTTAAAATTGTCAGCAAAAACATACTTAAGAACTGTCATGTGTTTCATGAAGCCTGGAGCAAAGTCAGTTATGGGACAACTTTGTAAATTCAAAAAATAAAGATTATGAAACAAGTGTTGCTCTTGCAGTGCCTTTATTCTATTCTTTGACAAATCTAGTCTTCGTAAATTGGGCATAAGAGCTGACAAGGTTGACATGTTGAGAGAACTTGCTTGGGTACTTGAAATATTGAAGATCACTAGTGATGGATAAACATATTTTTTAGAGACATACACAAATCTACCAGATATAGGATTACCTGCCAGATTCAATCTTCGAAGTTGAGGCATTCCATCAAAGTGACTGAAGTTGACGGAATGAAGAAGATTCATACTTAGATCTAAACTGTGAAGATTTGGCAAAACAACTTTTGTTAACGTCCTCCATCCACATGACGGTACGCCCAAGTGGATCAGCATGGTGTTTTGAGCGACGTCGCTCATACGTATTTCATTATAAAAGGCTTCGAGGTATCGTAATTGTGGGAAAGAGCTGATAAGAAAAGTGTGATTGCAGAAAAATGCAAACCCATAACAAACACAAGAGTCAGGACAAATAGCGGAGCACATCAGTTCATCATCATGGAGGGACATTGAGGCAGACCATCACACAGGTGATTCACATGTGCACAGACAAGTTTTTCTGTCTGTCACGACATCGATAATATCCCTGGCAAGTCTTGAAATTCTTTACAGTCAGCTTCGTCTTCATGATCCGGACAGTCCATGATGCCATTACACCTGACATAGACAGGGAGACAGTAACCATTGTTGTGACACTGAAAATGAGTCTCTGGGCAACCGCATGCTGCTTTCTGGTAAAGGGGTCACGGTGAATCCATCAAGTATATCAAAATTGACTACAGCTGGAGGGCTTAATTCAGTAAATGAATAATCCCTGTCAAAACAATATCTCCCATGATCGTCTTCAAGACATATCCGGTTGTCCCGACAGCGTGTCCCCCTATTTACACACTGAACAATAGACGTCAGGGACTCTTTCTCACACACACACATTCAAAAACCTGTAATCTTTTAAAACACGTAAGAGGAAACATCACAGGTCTTGCAAAAAACAACAACGAAATCTTGCATTTTGTCAGATTGCCACATATTCAATAGAACACAATATAATCACATTTTGTACATACATGTGAAAAATCTGACAAAGCAGGAGCTAAATAAATGGGGTAGGAATAGTACCAGAAGGATGTAGACTCATTCAACTAATTTTCTTTGCCGAATGCAAGTGTTCAGATCTCACAAGAGTTTTGAGAGTTGCCCATAGAAGTGGAGTTTGCACCAAAAGAAAATCTTATCAACATTCCAAACCTTTCTGAGATACTGGGTTACTGTTGACACTTCTTCAGGCCAACAGAAAAACCTATGGTCTGTGGTGTCCCGCGGATAAGTGGAACTTTTTGGTGATGTGAACCCTTCAACAGATTTGATCCTTGCTGATTCATGACAACGTTTGTGCATAGGTGATGGCGACCTGCTAGCATGCCTTGGGTAGGGCCTCGTATTTCCTCTCCATGAAAGCTCGTTTGAATGCACAGGGCATACATTTGTTTTTCTTTTTAACTGCTGACCTCATTACTGTCAACAGCAATCCGTGGATTTCCTTTTTTCTTGCTTTTCTTCCTTCCTTTTCACTCCATCACATGTTCACTACTACACAGTCCACGACAAAGCTGTGGTCCTCAGGTCCTCCAGGGCGCCATCCAGCTTGATGTCCTCCAGTCCTCCAGGGCGCCGTAAAGCTTGATGTCCTCAGGTCCTCCAGGATGCTGTACAGCTTGATGTCCTCAAGTCCTCCACGGCGCCGTACAGCTTGATGTCCTCGGGTCCTCCAGGGCGCTGTCCAGCTTGATGTCCTCGGGTCCTCCAGGGCGCCGTCCAGCTTGATGTCCTCGGGTCCTCCAGGGCGCCGTACAGCTTGATGTCCTCAGGTCCTCCAGGGCGCCGTACAGCTTGATGTCCTCGGGTCCTCCAGGGGCGCCGTCCAGCTTGATGTCCTCAGGTCCTCCAGGACGCGGTACAGCTTGATGTCCTCGGGTCCTCCAGGACGCCGTCCAGCTTGATGTCCTCAGGGCGGTCAGCTCCTCCAGGGCGCCGTCCAGCTTGATGTCCTCGGGTCCTCCAGGGCGCCGTCCAGCTTGATGTTCTCAGGTCCTCCAGGACGCTGTACAGCTTGATGTCTCAGGTCCTCTAGGGTGCCGTACAGCTTGATGTCCTCGGGTCCTCCAGGACGCCGTCCAGCTTGATGTCCTCAGGTCCTCCAGGACGCCGTACAGCTTGATGTCGTCAGGTCCTCCAGGGCACCCGTACAGCTTGATGTCTTCAGGTCCTCCAGGACGCCGTACAGCTTGATGTCCTCAGGTCCTCCAGGACGCCGTACAGCTTGATGTCCTCGGGTCCTCCCAGGACGCTGTACAGCTTGATGTCCTCAGGTCCTCCAGGACGCCGTACAGCTTGATGTCCTCAGGTCCTCCAGGACGCCGTACAGCTTGATGTCCTCGGGTCCTCCAGGACGCTGTACAGCTTGCCGTCTCTCAGGTCCTCCAGGACGCCCGTCCAGCTTGATGTCTCTCAGGTCCTCCAGGACGCTGTACAGCTTGATGTCCTCAGGTCCTCCAGGATGCCGTACAGCTTGATGTCTGCAGGTCCTCCAGGACGCTGTACAGCTTGATGTCCTCGGGTCCTCCAGGACGCCGTACAGCTTGATGTCTTCAGGTCCTCCAGGACGCTGTACAGCTTGATATCCCCAGGTCCTCCAGGATGCGGTACAGCTTGATGTCCTCAGGTCCTCCAGGACGCCGTACAGCTTGATGTCCTCGGGTCCTCCAGGATGCCGTACAGCTTGATGTCCTCGGGTCCTCCAGGACGCCGTACAGCTTGATGTCCTCAGGTCCTCCAGGGTGCCGTACAGCTTGATGTCCTCGGGTCCTCCAGGACGCTGTACAGCTTAATGTCCTCCAGTTCTCCAGGGCGCCGTCCAGCTTGATGTCGTCATGTCCTCCAGGACGCTGTACAACTTGATGTCTAGGGTCTGCTGTGTTGGTCAGACTCTGCCCACTCTTATGGAGTCAAATCTAGTAGAGCTTTCATTTTATAATCATTTCATGTATGATACGTGGGCATCAAAGGACCACTAGCAACATCATCCTCAAAATGGTTTGAATTAATCAATTCTCCCCCCCCCCCCCCCCCCCCCAGATAAGCCTCTGTAAAGTCTGATTATTTGTTGTCTGCCATTGGTCAAGCAATGATTACTAGAAGTGTTCAACAAAGATAAACGGGGCAGATCCTTTAAACTGAGTTTTGTAATTCTAACTGTGCCAGTATTTTTTTTTTCATTATCTACGATCCATGACTTACAGCAGAACCGGGCAAACGTGCTGTAATTCTATCACCTGTCTGCCTGCATAACTGTCTCTGGCCGTGCCCCTGCATACATCCTGAGATGCTACAAGCGAGCAGTCTGTGTGATGTGAGCTGAAAGCCGGGGTGTATCCAGACCCACCATTTCTAATAGAGTTTAGTTTCAATGGCTGAACGTGATTTGGGACCTACGTTCATGAAAGCTTTGTGAATGGAACAGTCATTTCCCTTCATCCTTGAGATGTGTGTTCTCAATCTCACTCGTTTAGATGTGGTATATGCACAGATATCTCCAGTTACAGTGGTGGCATGGGCCTTTATTTTGCTTTGTTTTAACACAGAGATACACACAATTGTACAATTCACGTCATGTACCATCGGGTTGTCTAAAATGTGCCCCCCCCCCCCCCTCCCCTCCCCTCGCACCGCCCTTTGAGTAGTGACAGCAACGCAACTGTTTGAAGTGACAAATACCCATACAGCCTGGTCTCCCTGAGTCTTTTGCAGTACTGGAGCTTAGATGCTGAAGAAATGCACATAGATTCACATTTTACAATGACCTTGATGAAGCATCAACAGCATGAGCTGATAAGTCAGGTCTGACAGAAGAGTTTTTGTCCATTTGTTCCTTCCACCTGGCATCAAATACTTCAAGCCAGGAGTAAATACCAACTGCTTCCGAACTGACTGCATTGTTTCAGTGTCATAAAAGTTTGCTTCCAGAGTGATTTGATGTGAACAGCGAAAATATTGTCTTGACCAGCGAAATATATGCTGTGTCTTTTGACTGGCATACCAGTTCCAACAGTCGTTTGTGTGACAGCGTTTCAGGGTGGAGTATGGTTTTTCTCTCATGTTCTAATTTTCTGAGGGTCGTAGCATAGTTAAATTTTAGCTCAGCGTCCCCCCCCCTCTCCCTCCCCATCTTATTTGTTTCTAGTATAATTGTAAAGCAAAAAAAAAAAAAAAAAAGAAAAAAAAAAAAAAAAAAAAAAAAAAAAAATGGACTATCACTTTCAAAATAGTTGACTTGAAATCATAGGCAGTCATCAAACTTCTCTGGTGCAACCCAGTCGCAATCGTAGTCCCATCAAGAAAACTGCTATGTGAACTGCTGGCTAAATGTGGACCTTACATTCAAATTCATCAGATGCTTACTGTGTACTGTAGACTCACCATTTCAGTCCTCTTCTCTGTGACGACAAGCCATAGGGTTGTTCAGAATCACCCTGTACTTTCCCCAGAGTCTCTCTCTCTCTCTCTCTCTCTCTCTCTCTCTCTCTCTCTCTCTCTCTCTCTCTCTCTCTCTCTCTCTCTCTCTCATCCTCATCGAGGCAACAATAAGGACGTAGATCACACTTTACAGCTTGAAATATTGCAGTCATGTTCCCAATAAATCGGACGATTTCTGTGATATTAGATGAACGGATTTTTATTTAAGCAGATATGTACAACATTCTGACAAATTGCAGACTCTGTCTACATATGGAGTGACTGTCGTTGACCCAGAGTCAGTCACATCTCCCAGCCACTAGGTTTTCTCTGAAGGTTTCAAACTGGACTTCAAAGAAGTACAACAAACTCGAGCTTCTGTAACATTGCCAAGGTACGCCAAACGTCAGCAATGCCATATTTCTGGGAGCTGCCCTACAGCAGTGATTAGTTCAAAACAGATGTTGTCACATGCCTTCCTTTTTAAGTAGGGGGTTTTAGAGTGTTAAAAACTTCCCAGATTAAAACGCTGAATTTGACTATGCATTTAATCCACTTTGTTGCCCTTTTTGTTTAAACATTTTTGCAGTTTACTGATATCAGGATATACAAAATCCGAGTTGTAAAGCCATTGTTATGATCAACGGGGACCGTGAAACCATGTTTTACTAGCTAGATTAACAGCTGCCTTCAGAGTGTCCATTATTAAATGTTGATGGGTTATTTCTTCATTTACTTTTTCAGTCATTTGTTATTCTAAACAAAAAACACCTTCTGTCTCTCTAAAAAAAAACCCTGGTGGCAGCAATCCTTGAGGATAACAAAGACATGATGATATAATTTGTTTGGCTGGTGGTTTGTCTATATGTCTATTATCAGTGTCAGTGTTCTCACTCATTCATCTTTACATGTTGTTCTGAAACTGGTGGCAAATCATTTACATCATTTAATATCACACACTTAACACGGTTTCCAAAACCCACAATCACCAGTGAGTGATCTCCATACCTTCTGTCAAACGTCAGTGGTTCACTTTCCTATGTTTAAATAGTATCAGGAACAAAACTTCAAAACAAAACTCACTCACTTGTCGATCCATTGCACTTGGTGGTAATTGTAACGAGTTGTTGCTGCCAACTAGGAGCAGAGTTTGTCTTTTCCATTTTGTAAGTGGGATTGCGACTCTGATTTGTGGTCCTAAAAAGGGACCAACCCCCCCCCCCCCCCCCCCCCCCCTCCCAATCTGGTTTCTTTGTTTCTGCAATATGCAGACTTGCCCTTGATTTGTCCATCTCTCTAATGCATTTTATTGTGGCAACCAGAACATCTACATACATTTACATAATGTCCTTTCTGGGCGGCCTGTGGCAACACATCGTTCACAAGTTCTGCTGCTGCAATGGCTGAATGTATGACGCCTCACTGTTGGATAGATTTAGAGGTCAGAGTTGCCCACATGGCCAGGAAGATGCCATAAAAATGTTGGCACAAACACTAGGGACAGTCAGGGTTTAACAGTTGGCAGGTCACTTTTTCCCTTTCATTCTTTGCGCAGATTCTCATCTCGAAGCTAGCTAGTGTGTGCTGTTAACAATCTTGATACGACAGGCTGTGACGTTTTCCCAAGTTTACTCATTTCTGTTGAAAGCAAGACATCATTGAGGAATGCATCGTTGTCGTTTCCTTTTAATATTGGAGAAAGCAAACAACTTACTTTCTTCATCTTCTTCATCAACTTCATCTCTCTCAAGGTCAGTGCTCGGATTTCCTCTATGTGTCCTTGCTTCTTTTCTCTTTTTGAGGGAATTCCTGTGCATCATGATTACAGTTCTCCATTTACCTTTCCACAAACGCAAATTGCATTGGTAATTTTGTAGCTAACTTTGGAATCAACTAATGCCCTGAACGTCTACGCATGTTTTCTGAAAACCTTTTTGTCTTTTAATCAAAATTATCTTGCTCTGTATCAGAATATGCTGGGACAGTTTGTCTTCCCCAAGTAATTGGAAAACATAAAAATTTTGATGTTGCTTACAAGTGATAGAATTAATCAAATGGTCACACAAATGACAAGGTCAGCAACTGTAGAACCAGACAACTAATGGGACCGACGAACAAAAGGACTGTAGATAAAGTAGTAGGTAAAGAGCCTATCCTACCTGTGAAATGATGGCTAGGACCTGTAGGTAACCACTGATCGGAATAATGTTGTAAGTAACTACTACTGAATGTTGGATAATGAGCACAAACATGGACACATACAAAACTAGTTCAATTATATAATTTGTCTGCTGGCAGGGAGCTAGGATTCACTGCAGCTTATGCTTACGTTGTCTGGCACCAGCTGGCTGCTTTCCTCCATGATGCTTCCTTATGTAATTATTACATGACCAGTGGCAGACGACAAATAATAGAAACTTTGTCTTTGGCTAAATCATTCTGTTGCTGGGAGTGATAGGTCAGAAAGGGGAGGGAGGCTGAAATCTAATGGCCAAGAATTTGGACAGCTGCTGTTGGGACTGTCACAAAAAACAAAGTAGAATGTGGCTGTGCATGCGGTAGCCATATTGAACAGCATGAAAACGAATAACACTGATAGGGTGTAGGGATGAAACAGAAAAGACGAATCTGAGGATTTCAGAGTTGCAAGCCATATATTTGGATGTTTAATTTGGAGCATTGAATAGTAATCTCAAGAACAGATAAGAAGACAAGGAAAATGTTTTGGAAATGTATGAGCACAAACCTTTCCATGTCCACAGTTCTTCATGTCTTCCTTGCACATAGGATGCTCACAGAAGTTTTCGTCACGTCCATCCGAACAATCCTTTCGATAAATCACACACCAGGCTGTAAGGCACGAAGTCTCCAGATAGGTCGCAATAAAAGTACGGCTGTGTCACTCTTTGGGGCATACAGCAAGTCGCCCTGTACCATGTCTCAGTGTTCGCTAGTTCCCTGCACTGACTTTTTACATCACAGGCCAGTAGCTCGTGAGTAAGGTACTGCATAGGACAGATTTCGAGATGAACACGTGACGTAGTCGTGATGCGTGGCAATGGGAAGTGTGACAGGTGTGCTGATGTGGCCATGATCCAAAAGGAAGGGGATTCACATACAAAGCCTTGTGAAGGATCCTGACAGTACCTTGACTCAAAAGTGAATCTAGAGGATTTCCAACCAGCACAATATGCCTTGTCCGTAGTACACCATTCTCCTCCTTTCGTTAAAAAGAGAACCAGAGCTCCACTCTCCCAGAATAAAGTGTGTGCGTACCTGCAAGAACGTAATGGATCTGAGATGGAAAAAACAATACCACACACACAGACACACACACAAACACACACACACACACTGGATCTGAGATGGAAAAACAATACCTCACACACACACACACACACACACACACACACACACACACACACAGAGAGAGAGAGAGAGAGAGAGAGAGAGAGAGAGAGAGAGAGAGAGAGAGAGAGAGAGAGGAATAGGGGGCTGGAATAGCTCAGTGGTAGAGTACCGGGCTTCTAATCTTGGTGATCCTGGTGTTACGGGTTTGAATCTCCACTGGGCCGTTTCGGTACAGGGGAATTTTTCCCTCGAAGTTACCATCGGTTCTGACTCCATTTCTCATCAGTCTTTCGATTGAGACTATAAACCGAGGTTCCGTGTGTGAACGCACGCATGCCATCTTCCACACACGTAGAATCCCATCATCAACTTTCGGAAGAGAAGGCCAGTTTGGCCGTTGGTATGGATGACACGTTACACATAGCATGCAGCCTGCATGAGAAATGGAAAGAATGAAAGAAGCAAGGACATTAAGTGAACGATGTTGACCGGGATGACACGGGGAACTACAGAATGAAGTGCACCTCTTTGGTCGGCATTTTCCAGGCATGCAGCCCCGTTGTGTAAACGAGAGTGGATTGTAAAGCGCTTAGAGCTTGGTCTCTAGTCGAAGATAGGCGTTATATAAGTGTTCATCATCAACACATGATGATGATGATGATAATAATAATAATAATAATAATAATAATAATAATAATAATAATGATGATGATAATGATGATGATGATGATGATGATGATGATAACAATGATATGATAATAATAATGATAATAATAAACACACACACACACACACACACACACACACACACACACACACACACACATGGTAAAAAATGTAGTTGAATCCCATAGTATTGAGGAGATATGTAGAAAGGTCAGCTACTTGTATCGATTTTGGGGAAGTTTACGTCCCGTCACACATTATACTATTCAAGTGTTTAATGGCAAATGTCAGGAAGCAAATCCAGACTATTGCAGCACTGTGATGTATCTAAATACTAGTTATAAGTACAGCGGTACTAACAAGTTTAGATTTCCAAAATATGAAGACGAGATGTAAGGAATGTATTTAACTGAGAGAGAGAGAGAGAGAGAGAGAGAGAGAGAGAGAGAGAGAGAGAGAGAGAGAGACAGACAGACAGACACAGACAGACAAGACAAAGATTGAGAGACAGAGATATAAGGAGACAGAGAGAGAACAATTACACACATTAAAAGCAGTCAGTTTACCAACTTCTTTTTCATTCATAGCAGAAATGATCCAAAAAAAAACAAGACAAGTAGCATATCCTCTTCCATTAGTTTACTCTCTCTCTCTCTCTCTCTCTCTCTCTCTCTCTCTCTCTCTCTCTCTCTCTCTCTCCGAGAACATATATTCATAGAAGGTGTACAATTATCTCTTTCAGTCTTTTCTATGTTTCTGTGCATGTACACTGTGTTATTCCTTTGCATGCAAGAAGTAGAATGTTTTGGGCTTTTGCTGCTAGGCTGAGAAATAAAACAGTCAAAAAAGAAGATTAGTGTTTTGTGAACTATGTAAAAAGATAAAAGACTGATCAGAAGTGCTTGATCCAGTCATAAAATGACGGGAAAACGCCTCTAGATGTGATAATAAGTAAACGAAAAACATAGATATAAACTGAAAAAAATTACGAAATTGAGAAAGAAGCGAGGAAGAGAACACTAAACAATAAACAGTAAACAAGCAGGGTAACTTTCGCTCCCATAAGAAAACGTAACACAGAGTAACTTTTATTCAAGACTGGGCACAGCCTTTTAAACCTGAATAAAGTCAGACAAATACAAAGATGAACAATCTAATAGTGGGGGGAAAAACAAGCGCAGTCTTGAATAAAAGTTACTCTGTGTTAGGTTTTCTTATGGGAGCAAAAGTTACCCTACTTTTTTTACTGTTTATTGTTTACTGCTCCCTGCCTCACTTCTTTCTCAATTTCGTTTGGATTAAATCGAGGTTATTTGTATTTGTTTCTGTCCGTCTTTGTGTTTGTCTTTTGATCTCCCTTGCACACCCTGGGTGGATCCTCAAGCGTAGGCTCAAAGATTGTCCCCTACATTTTATACTGTTTGCATGTCTTTAGTTTTTCAGCAACTTTTTTCCTCCCCACACTTTCGTTTACTACCCTTCTCTGGCTGCTTTAGGGGTGCTGTTGGATTCTTTTTTGAACCCTTGGTGGTGAGAACACCATGGTATTATGGACTGTGGTGTGTCTCTACTTGACGACAGGAGCACATACACAACATGTCGTGCCTCCCTGATGAGTTTCAATCCAGCGGGATGAAAGGCCTCAGAGCAGGCAATACAAATAAATCTGCCTTCAAGGGCGTTACGATGGTTACCTCATGCAGCTAGTGAACAGTTTTAATGTCTATAATATATTTCCTTATTTTCATGTTTCCAGTTTCTTCATCTTCACCCCCCCCCCCCCCCCTCTTTTTTTTAAAACCCCAAATCTTTGCCAAGTCATTATTATGAAGACAGTTGAGTTGTTGGTCTGCTCTTGTTACCCCCCCCCCCCTCCTCCCCGACTATTTGATTGTTGTTGGTCTTTGTATTTGTCTGACTTTATTCCAGTCTAAAAGGCTGTGCTAGTCTTGAATAAAAGTTACTCTGTGTTACGTTTTCTTATGGGAGCAAAAGTCACTTGTTTACTGGAAAAATAACGTCAACAGATATGCGAATGAATCGGTCATTTAAAAAGGTAGGAAATTGATTTGCAATGTCGTGAAATCATGGAGGATGACATCATACTGGTAACACTCTTATCGTAATGTTTCTGGGGTGCTACCTATACATTTTGGGTTGAAAGAAATGACATCATACTTTTGTGGCTGTGACAAGGTGTGACCAGAGTCCATTTCTGTTGGGCTGATTCTGATGAAAGTCGCGTTGACAGTGAGGAAATGCCCTCTGGCCATAGGGAAAGTCCGGCTGACAGAGGGAAAGGCTGCCACCAGGGAATTTCTCTGTGTAGGAGTTTTACTGATTTCATGTGTGCAGCTGTTCGATTTGTGGTGTCTTTCGCCAGTTGGCTCTGCAGTTCTAGCATACCAGTTGGTACACCCATGGCTTGACTTCCATGGAGGTTCTGTTGTGTCGCATCCAGTGGCCATCACACAATGGCATCTTTCAGAAAGTATTTATTATCACACGTGTACTGACACCTGTCACGAGGCTTCCATAGACCGGCTATCGATGTACTCACATGTACGTCCAGTTATAGCACTATCGTTCAGGCTCAAAGCATCATTTTCCAATCTTACCGGATCATCCAACCAAACCGCATGACTCGAATGTGAAGCCACAGTGTGTTCCATTTCCTGGTCATGTTCACACAGGTTTTCATGTCTTGTGTCAGTCGAAGATGGAGTGTTCAAAACAATTACAATAGCTTCATCAAGTTGTCCCCTTGCCTGTCTCTTGCTGCTGCGGGCTGTCTGCTAGTCACGTCGGCTTTGGCTGGGAGGTTTCTTCCTGTAACACCGACCCTTGTGTTGCGGTTCAGGACAGGATCTGCCATGTTTGTTGACACATGGAAAGATGCTGGCTTGAGGCGCAAAACAACCACAGTGTTTTCTCCTTCTCCTGCAACTTTCCAGCTTGTGACTTTATTGTCCATTAGCAGGACGTTCAGGGTCGTCTCCACAGCTGCTGGTAGTCCAGAAACTGTCATGTTTGCGAAAAAAAATTGTCAAATTTATCGCATGTAAGTCAGTCTGCGCCCTGTTGCTTCTGCTCACGTCACGAGAGAGAGAGAGAGAGAGAGAGAGAGAGAGAGAGAGAGAGAGAGAGAGAGAGAGAGAGGACAATGAACAATCTTTATATCCTCAGGCCCCAGCCCCTAGAAATAACGTCAAGTTAACATGTAACTAAAAGACACATACATTACAACCAGTCAGCTTTCTAGCGTGAGGCTGTCAACAAAAGCTTGCATTATCTTCATGGAATTAATCAGAAATACACCAAGCTTCCTAAAATTGAAAACAGACCGATTTCTCACCAAGACTGCATATTGACTGACACCAAAGTTAAGATGTCATTATACAAAACACATTTACACAACACATGGTCCTCATCTTCTAAGACCTTACATATTTTGCACATGAGAGAGAGAGAGAGAGAGAGAGAGAGAGAGAGAGAGAGAGAGAGAGAGAGAGAGAGAGAGAGAGAGAGAGAGCAAAAAGAATTAATGAATGATAACTGTAAAGATATCAAATCCCTGAACACAAATGACTGGGAAACTTCTTTGGGATGTACTAGGGGGGGGGAGGAAAAGTTGACAAAAAGTCCTCAGTTGTCCAGTATTTTATTTTTTGTTGTGTTTTTGTTTTTTGTTTTTTTCTTGTTCTCAGAAGAAAAAAAGATCTTGCACACAGACAATTTTTATGAACATTACGTTCGGTTGTTTGTGTACTATGTTGAGATTAAGTTTTGTTGAAAAAAATTGCAATTTGATGGAAAAGACCATTTGTATGAGTTGGTACAAACCACTAACAAAAGCGTCAGATAGTTTTACTTCGCTACTTAATCTACTCAGATGTATTGAATTGTCACGAGCCGAGCACTTGGATAACGAGCTAAGATCATAGAAGAAAAGACGCAATACAAACACTTGTTTGTAGTTACATATGATTCAGGGATGGCTTCACTTGGCGGAACGTTGCCGTTGCCGCTCCAATCCAGAGGTCTCTACCGGTGAAGTATTTCATAACTTCCCTGAAGGCCTTCACCTCCTGCGCAGTCTCCAGACTGACCAGAGAAGTCCCAAGTTTTTCACACTTATTCTTGGCATCTGACCGGGAGATTCTACCATTCTTTACCATGTTGAAGATGTAGCAACTCCCTCCAGCATCAACCTGCCAAGGAAAAGGACAGACGGGGATAAACAGGTTAACACAATTAAAACATGCACGAGCGTATCAGGGTGTGGATACTTAGGTATATGTGTTTGTTTGTTGTACGTATGTTTACAGGCATGCATACATGTTCAGTTCACTACGGTTCAATGGTTTATTTAATATCTTTTCATCATCAGATGTGTATAGGTATCTGTGCATGTATATATGTGTGCATGCACGCATGGTAGTATGTATGTATGAATATGTATGTACATATGCATGTATATGTACATTTGTATGCATGTGTGTACATAAGTATGCATGTACACACACACACACACACACACATATATATATATATTATATATATATATATATATATATATATATATATATATATATATATATATATATAATATATGAACAATATACTGAACAATTAAGTAGTGGGGGAAAACAAGTGCAGGTTAACAATTCTTCCATCATTATAGTAATGACTTGGCAAAGATTTGAAATTGAGAGAAAAAAAAAATTGAATATGAAGTAAATGGGAAAATGTATATCATAAATATGAAAACCCTTCACTAGCTGCATGAGGAAACTATCGCAATCCCTCTCGAAGGCAGATCTATATGCATCGCCTGCTCCGAGGCCTTTCGTCCGCTGGATCGGACTCATCAGGGAGACACGGCTGATTGTGTCTGTGCTCTTGGCGTCAGATAGAGACACACTACAGTCCATAATTCTGTGGTGTTCCGACCGCCAAAGGGTTCGAAAAAGAATCCAACAGCACCCTCAAAGCAGCCAGTGAAAGGTAGTAGAATTAAACAAAACGAAAGTGTGGAGAGGAAAAAAGTTGTTGAAAAACTAAAAAACATTACGCAAAACAGTATAAAATGTAAGAGACAATCTTTGAGCCTATGCTTGAGAATCCATTTAAGGATACAAAGGAGATCAAAAGATATGGAACAGTGTGAGTGGTCACACTGCTTGCTCTTATGTCTCAGATTGTAGAAATAGGGGGGTGATAAGCCTTCATATCTGCAGTGGTAGATGATTCTGCCTAACTAACAGTATGTGCTTGAGTGTGTGAATGGGGAATAATAAATGCTTCTCAAGATCAATCTTCAGCAAGCTTATAGTCTCCGAAGCGGGAGACCATCTCCAATGGGGGAGAAAGCTCACTAACATATAACTCCTGGTCAGATACCGATATTTCGAAATTTTGAAAAACCTGATTGTTTCTCCTCAGTGACCGCAGAAAGTGGTAAGTTGACTCCTCTGCCTTTTCGGTTTTAAAAAGAATGCTATACCAGAAAAAAGGCTGGTGTTCAATACCGTAGTATGTTTGTTGAGTTTTCAAAAAAAAAACTAACCAAAGGTGCCACCTAAGAAGCAAAAGAAAATCATGAAAGAGCAAAACAAGCTACATTTTCTTGTGAAAAGTAGAAAATATAAAAAGATAACCTCTTAAGACACAAGTGCTGAGGGCCAGTTCTTGGAATGAATCTGCAAGGGACTAAATTACAATAAAACAATCAATTCCAAGGATAAGTACTGAGCACCATTCCAGCAACGTACAGAGCAGCTAGGTATTGCAATGACTGCAAGAAATATTGAATTATAAACAAAGCTTGCTCTTATGTCTCAGATTGTAGTAATAGGGGGGTGATAAGCCTTCATATCTGCAGTGGTAGATGATTCTGCCTAACTGACAGTATGTGCTTGAGTGTGTGAATGGGGAATAATAAATGCTTATCAAAATGAACCTTCAGCAAGCTTATAGTCTCCAATGCGGGAGACCATCTCCAATGGGGAGGAAGCTCACTAACATATGACTCCTGGTCAAATACCGATATTTCGAAACCTGATTGTTTCTTCTCAGTGACCGCGGAAAATGGTAATTTGACTCCTCTGCCTTTTCGGTTTTAAAAAGAATGCTATACCAGAAAAAGGCTGGTGTGCAATACCGTAGTGTGTTGCTGAGTTTTCAAAAAAAAAACTAACCAAAGGTGCCACCTAAGAAGCAAAAGAATATATATATATATATATATATATATATATATATATATATATATATATATATATATATATATATATATATATATACACACACTAAAGGAAACCATAACACTTGAACCGGGCTGCACTCAACAACTTTTTTCTCATAAATGTTGGCTCTGTTTTGGGGGCTTCTTCAGACAACTGCTATCACAAACTAAAAGGTATAAACAATATCCAGGCCTTGTCCATTGAAAACAATTCGCTAGGGTAAAACAATTCACTAAGGTAAAAAAAAAAATAGGAGCATACAAAAAGCATGTAAAAAGCCCTGCACACACACACACACACACACACACACACACACACACACACACACACACACACACACACACACACACACACACAATTATGTACACACACACATATTTAGATATATACTTATAAAAAAGATTTCCTTTCTGACATAAGCTCTTTTCAAACAGATTTTGGTTTGTAATTGAGAATTACATAAACTTAAAAGAAGTGAATCAGGAAAACATTCTGGTTTTAAAGCTCCTTGTCGGCTGACATATTTGAGTATGGGGGAGAGTTACTCAGCTTGATTTACATAGTAAAGGTGCCATTGTTTCACCTTAATGAATGGATACAATCTCCTGAGAAAGAAGACAAGACAAACAGTGCCAGCTGGTAGCCCCATCTGTCCATCTCATCTTATCACAAGGATGCTGCAGTTTATCATGGAGGAGCATGTGTCAGTAGTAATTCATTGGATTAAACTTTCGTATCCATGTCTGTTACTGAGGCATACTATCACAGTATAACGCAATGCTAGTTGCCAAATTCTGTAGCCATCCTTGCTTATGGTGATGGTCTAGAACTCATTTAACTCATTGGAATGACTGTCACGGCAGAACCATTTAACGTTACCTTGCCAGGGCCACATTTGTCGGAGGTGTAGGGACAAGGGGCTTCATCTTCATGTTCTGCACACTGAGACGTAAGATCACAGAGAAAGTGTTTAAACAGGTCAGGCCACACTGACACTGAACAGTTCAGGTGCCCAGTCCTGGCAGCCATTGAGGTTTCAAGTCTTCTGCGTGGAAAGAGAAATACAGTGTAAACGGTCTGCACTCTGAACTACGAAAGCCGGTAAAATAGAACAAAGATATGTGGCGTTCTCCACTTGCTCTATTGCCAACGTCTTCAGGGGAACTGAAACAAAGGGGAATAATGTATGTGGAACTTCTTGAGAAATTTCTGCTTTGAACCACAGCGACCAAGTAATATCATCATTGACATACGGTGCTTTCTTCTCTGCCTGATTTTGGCGCTCAGGAAGATGATGTGACCAGGTGGTCTGGTCAGAGTGACACAGCTTTGAAGTACTGTTGGACATGGTTTGGATCCATTCGGTCCTGGGGTCTGTATGTACCCTGCACAATGGCTACATTTTTTATCATTTAAAAACTTGGACATGTAATAGATGCCACACGTTGGTTCAAATACAACATTTCATCCTCAAAGCATAAACATTAAGAGGGAACACGATAATGCTAACCAGTATATTTTATTTTCAGTGATAGTAAGTGATACATTTCAAGCACGTTGTCATTGTAATAGACCTAACTTCGACTGGTGCGATACTCTAATGTCAAACTGGTCAAATACGATAGCTAAACAAGACATTGTGAACATAGGTACTTTTTACAGATTGAATAGGTTTTAAATGTTGTTCTTGGTGCTTTTGAATTGCGTGCAACTGTTTCTTGTGTTGAGTGACCTGTACCTGTTTCTTTAAAATTTGGTTACTGCACAAATGAAAATCTGTTATACCTGGGAAGGAGAAGTAAAAAGACGACGACGACACATTTTGGAAAACTGTTTAAACATACTCAGGTAATGAAGTACGGTGAGAGAGAGAGAGAGAGAGAGAGAGAGAGAGAGAGAGAGAGAGAGAGAGAGAGAGAGAGAGAGAGAGAGCAGCAGGTGTGTGTGCCTTTTTCAGAGAAACCTTGAAAGTTGACATAGGGGGCAAACGGAGTGTGCTAGTTTAGTAGCCTTCCCTTCCCCCTCTCCTGCACCCTGCCTTGACCTCATTAACCTTCGTTTTATTTACAGAGAAGCCCTCATTTGTGTAGTGCACCAGTCAATGAGCTCCAGACAAAGGTGTGTGTGTGTGTGTGTGTGTGTGTGTGTGGCTAGGTTTTTAGTTTTAAATATTCAGTGTTTCAAACATGTCACTCACCAGCAGATGGAGACAGATCAATGCGTCGCAGTTCCAAATGTTGCCTCTCAGTCCAGTTAACAGCAGAAAAGGACAGCGACAGGGACGCAGTTTTATTACAAATATCTAAAACTTGTAACACTTGTGATTGGCCTGGAAAACGTTCTTACATATTGTGACATTGACAGTGTCAGTCATACTATATTGGATAGGGAACGACGCAGACCGTTTGCAGTTTGTTGAAATTTCATTCGTTTCAGTGACATTGAAGTAGTCGGTATATTTCAGTCAAAACTCTTGTGTGCACTTGTCGATTTGAAACCGTACAACATGATAATGTTGCACATGGAGTACAAACTGACACTTCCATTTAAACACAATAGCAGGACTCTGAATATAGAGATGACCCTTTGGGCCCTCTATACTAAATTCTTTCACCACTGGCATTTCCAAGCATGCAGGTAAACCAGAAATACTCATGATTGTGTTCTTTGTGTTAAATCTGTGTTCAGTGTTCTCCTGTGTCAGTGCACTGATGCCGGTCCCCTGAGTTGTAACAGGATTCAAACTGTGCTGGGTTGGTTCGGTCTCTGTGACATGACGTAACCTTTCTATGTCTCCAGTGTCTTTTTGAATAACATGTACCAGTGTACTTGGTATTTTTGCCTTTAAGCTGTTTGTCAGCGACGATCTGCCACTTACCGTCAATACGTACAGGTTGCAAAGCACACACATCACTATAATGGTGTCCATGAATTTTGTGTCCTATTTACTGCTGAAAATGGAAACTTTGTGCTAAATATTATTTGTACTTCTGGTTCAGGTCTCAGTGGATTGTACATTATATAAAAACATACACTAAACATTTGATATAAAACAATAGTATGACAGGACTGTTTCAGACGCAGACAGGATATTGCCAAAGTGACCCAAAGTGTCCTTACTTGCTTCCAATATGTGCGGGAATATATGGATTCATACACCCAAACAAAACATATCAGGAATCATGTAACTAAACGATGACACTGGCTTTTTTTCAGATGGAGAGAGAAACAGTTTGATGATCTTTTGAAACAGTAAAAACTTTTTGAAGAATATATGTGGGGCGATCCTGAGTACGGGAAGCCTGCTGCTGTTTGGGCAGAGCGTGAACTCTCATCAGCAACATCAAACGCACTATCTACAGATTAACTGGAACCACGCAGATGAAAAAATACACTGGAGTGAGTTTGCCAGTAACAATTGACAGTAAATTTTAACCGAAACTTACTTCTTAAAATGCACGGGCACAAAAAATATAACTCCTCTAAAGAGTGTAACCAACCTGAAATTATGAATGTTGTGATTTTTTTTTTTGGATCTTGTGAAAAAAACAACAGAATAAATAAATTGAAAGAACAGAAAAGACTGCATCTGGATTTGCATGGAACACACAAAGATGGTGTTGGTGTTCAATAGACGGATGTGAGTTACGCAGGCGTACTAGGGATACCCCAAATCAGGGAAAAAAGCCCTGCACGGGAAACTTTGTTGTATACATTTTTAAACAAAACAGTTTGAAGTGAAAAAAGAAGTACTGTAGAATCCAGTGTACTAGCATATAATATAAATAATATAGATACACGTGCGTAGAGGCATTCACGGCAAAACATACGATCAGAATCGAAGAATGAGATGCATGCTTAATCAATCTTCTGTAACAATACTGTCAAAGTACGACACAGAACCAGTCATGATTAACAAAAGTCCTAGAACAGAGCTATGCTATTAAAGATTACTATGATGAGGGAGAATGTATATCATTTCAAGGTGTATGAGCGTAAGACCAAATGGAATATATAGGTAAAAACAGACTGAATTTTGAGAGTAAACGCAACTTGGTATCGGAGTTCACTGTTTCTTAAAAACTGAGCAATTTTCAAGGAAACAAAGCGTTTCCTAAGAAGTTCGTGATCGACTTAGATCCCAAATCCCCAGGACTGGGGTTAAATAGGTAATTTATAAGAAAGGAGTAAATGATATATAAAAAAAAAAGGTTTCACGTTCGAGTAGTTCACAGAATTGTTGCAATGCTGCTCATCCTTGAAAACATGGGGTGTGTAATGCACATTTGTAAACAAATGTTAAAACAGTATGGGTGTAATACACATTTGTAAACAAATATAAAACAGTATGGGTGTAATGCACATTTGTAAACAAATGCAAAACAGTACGGGTGTAATGCACATTTGTAAACAAATATAAAATAGTATGGGTTGTAATGCACATTTGTAAACCAATATAACACAGTACGGTTGTAATGCAGATTTGTAAACAAATATAACACAGTACGGGTGTAATGCACATTTGTAAACAAATATAAAACACAGTACGGGTAAATGCACATTTGTAAACAAATATAACACAGTATGGGTGTAATACACATTGTAAACAAAGATAAAACAGTACGGGTGTAATGCACATTTGTAAACCAGATATTAACACAGTACGGGTGTAATGCACATTTGTAAAACAGATATAACACAGTATGGGTGTAATGCACATTTGTAAACCTGCCAAGGAAGCCGCACATAAATCAAAATGAAAATTACATCTGGCTGGGAACAAGCCTA
>JADBJO010024619.1:0-12690 GCA_016801955.1 Conus betulinus
CTGTGGTCCCGTTTCTGGTGTGTCCCCTAGGCTGTCATCTTCTTCCTGGTGTGTCCCCTGGGCTGTTGTCTATTCCTGATGTGACCCTTAGGCTGTTGTCTGTTCCTGATGTGACCCCTGGGCTGTTGTCTGTTCCTGGTGTGACCCCTGACCCGTTCGTGGTGTGTCCCCTGGGCTGTGGTCCGTTCCCAGTGTCCCCATGGCCTGCGTTGCCGTTCCTGGCGCGTCCCCTTGGCTGTTGTCCGTTCCCTGTGTGTCCCCGGGCTGTGGTCCGTTCCCGATGTGTCCCTCTGGATCGTAGTTCAGAGGTTTCCTCCAGGTTGCCTGTTGAAACCAGGTCCTAATTAGTCATTTGCAAGTCTGTGTGTGTGTGTGTGTGTGCGTGTGTGTGTGTGTGTGTGTCTCTGTGTGTGCACGAGCGTACCTGTCATTTTTCATGTATCCCCTGCCCTGTAGACCTGTTCTTGGTGTCTCCTGTGGGCTTTTGCCTCGTTCCTGGTGTGTCCCCTTGGTTGTTGTGTCGTCCTGGTGTGTCCTTCCTGGGCTGTTGTCCCGTTCCCGGTGTGTGTCTTTGGGCTGTGGTCCGTTCCCGAAGAAGAACAAGAACAAGAACAATGACCGACGAGCGGGCGAGCGGGTGGGCGAGCGGTCGGTCGGGCGTATGGACGGATGAATGGTCAGGCGGACGGACGGACGGACGGTCGGGCGGACGGACGGACGGTCGGGTTGACGGACGGACGGACGGAGGACGCTCGGACGTAGAAGAACAAGAACAAGAACAAGAACAAGAACAAGCACAACAAGAACAACAACAAGAACAAAGAAGAGAGAGAGAGAGAGAGAGAGAGAGAGAGAGAGAGAGAGAGAGAGAGAGAGAGAGAGAGAGAGAGACAGACAGACAGATGGACAGAGACAGAGACAGACAGACAGACAGACAGATGGACAGAGAGAGACAGAGAGACAGACAGACAGACAGGGAGACAGACTTTTTGGTATGTGTGTGTGTGTGTGTGTGTGTGTGTGTGTGTGTGTGTGTGTGTGTGTGTGTGTGTGTGTGTGTGTGTGTATGCGCGCGCGCGTTCATGCGTGCGTGCTCGCGCGCGTACCTGTCATTTCTCCTGTATCCCCTGTCCTGTAGACTTGGTCCTGGTGTGTCCCCTGGGCTGTGGTCCCGTTCCTTGTGTGTGTCCCTGACCAGTCGTGTCGTTCCTGTGTGTCCCCTGGGCTGTGGTCCCGTTTCTGGTGTGTCCCCTAGGCTGTCATCTTCTTCCTGGTGTGTCCCCTGGGCTGTTGTCTGTTCCTGATGTGACCCTTAGGCTGTTGTCTGTTCCTGATGTGACCCCTGGGCTGTTGTCTGTTCCTGGTGTGACCCCTGACCCGTTCGTGGTGTTTCCCGTGGGCTGTGGTCCGTTCCCAGTGCCCTTAATGGACTGCGTTGCCGTTCCTGGCGCGTCCCCCTGTCTGTTGTCTGTTCCCTGTGTGTCCCCGGGCTGTGGTCCGTTCCCGATGTGTCGCTCTGGATCGTAGTTCAGAGTTTCCTCCAGGTTGCCTGTTGAAACCAGGTCCTAATTAGTCATTTGCAAGTCTGTATGTGTGTGTGTGTGTGTGTGCGTGTGTGTGTGTGTGTGTGTCTGTGTGTGTGCATGCGCGTACCTGCCATTTTTCATGTATCCCCTGCCCTGTAGACCTGTCCTTGGTGTCTCCTCCGGGCTGTCGTCGCGTTCCCGTCGTGTCCCAGGGCTGTTGTCCGTTCCCTGTGTGTGTCCCCCAGGCTGTGGTCCGTTCCTGATGTGTCCCTCTGATCATCATAGTCCAGAGGTCTCCTCCAGGTTGCCTGTTGAAACCAAGACCTAATTGGTCATTTGCAAGTAGTGTGTGTGTGTGTGTGTGTGTGTGTGTGTGTGTGTGTGTGTGTGTGTGTGTGTGTGTGTCTGTGTGTGTCTGTGTGTGTGTGTCTGTTTGCGTGCGCGCACGTACCCGTCATTTCTGATGTATCCCTGCCCTGTAGACCTGTTCTTGGTGTATCCTCTTGGCTTTTGCCTCGTTCCCTGGTGTGTCCCCTGGGTTGTTGTGTCGTCCTGTTATGTCCTTCCTGGGCTGTTGTCCCGTTCCCGGTGTGTCTTTTGGGCTGTGGTCCGTTCCCGAAGAAGAAGAAGAACAAGAACAAAGAACAATGACCGACGGGCGGGCGAGCGGTCGGTCGGGCGTATGGACGGATGGATGGTCAGCCGGACGGACGGACGGTCGGGCGGCGGACGGACGGACGGGACGGGTTGACGGACGGACGGATGCACGGACGCACAGACGGAGAAGAAGAGAACAAGAAGAACAAGCACAACAAGAACAACAAGAAGAGAGAGAGAGAGAGAGAGAGAGAGAGAGAGAGAGAGAGAGAGAGAGAGAGAGAGAGAGAGAGAGAGAGAGAGAGAGAGAGAGAGAGAGAGAGAGAGAGACAGACAGACAGATGGACAGAGAGAGAGAGACAGACAGACAGACAGGGAGACAGACTTTTTGGTATGTGTGGTGTGTGTGTGTGTACGTGTGTGTGTGTGTGTGTGTGTGTGTGTGTGTGTGTGTGTGTGTGTGTGTGTGTGTGTGTGTGTGTGTGTGTGTGTGTGTGTGTGTGTCTGTGTGTGTGTGTGTGTGTGTGTGTGTGTGTGCGCGCGCGCGCATTCATGCGTGCGTGCGCGCGCGCGCACCTGTCATTTCTCCTGTATCCCCTGTCCTGTAGACCTGTTCCTGGTGTGTCCCCTGGGCTGTGGTCCCGTTCCTTGTGTGTCCCCTGACCAGTCGTGTCGTTCCTGGTATGTCCCCTGGGCTGTGGTCCCGTTTCTGGTGTGTCCCCTAGGCTGTCATCTTCTTCCTGGTGTGTCCCCTGGGCTGTTGTCTGTTCCTGATGTGACCCTTGGCTGGGCTGTTTGTTGTTCCTGATGTGACCCCTGGGCTGTTGTCTGTTCCTGGTGTGACCCCTGACCCGTTCCTGGTGTGTCCCTCGGGCTGTGGTCCGTTCCCAGTGTCCCCATGGCCTGCGTTGCCGTTCCTGGCGCGTCCCCTGGTCTGTTGTCCGTTCCACGTGTGTCCCCGGTCTGTGGTCCGTTCCGATGTGTCCCTCTGGATCGTAGTTCAGAGGTTTCCTCCAGGTTGCCCTGTTGAAACCAGGTCCTAATTAGTCATGTGCAAGTCTGTATGTGTGTGTGTGTGCGTGTGTGTCTGTGTGTGTGTCTGTGTGTGTGTGTGTGTGTGTGTGTGTGTGTGTGTGCGCGCGCGTACCTGTCATTTTTCATGTATCCCCTGCCCTGTAGACCTGTTCTTGGTGTCTCCTCTGGGCTGTCGTCTCGTTCCCGTCGTGTCCCCAGGGCTGTTGTCCGTTTCCTGTGTGTCCCCCAGGCTGTGGTCCATTTCTGATGTGTCCCTCTGGATCATAGTTCCAGAGGTCTCCTCCAGGTTGCCTGTTGAAACCAGGTCCTAATTGGTCATTTGCAAGTAGTGTGTGTGTGTGTGTGTGTGTGTGTGTGTGTGTGTGTGTGTGTGTGTGTGTGTGTGTGTGTGTGTGTGTGTGTGTGTGTCTGTGTCTGTGTGTGCGTGCGCGCACGTACCTGTCATTTCTGATGTATCCCCTGCCCTGTAGACCTGTTCTTGGTGTGTCATCTTGGCTTTTGCCTCGTTCCTGGTGTGTCCCCTGGGTTGTTGTGTTGTCCTGGTGTGTCCTTCTGGGCTGTTGTCCCGTTCCCGGTGTGTCTTTTGGGCTGTGGTCCGTTCCCGAAGAAGAAGAACAAGAACAATGACCGACCGACGGGCGGGCGAGCGGGCGGGCGAGCGGTCGGTCGGGTCGCATGGACGGATGGATGGTCAGGGCGGACGGACGGACGGTCGGGCGGACGGACGGGACGGACGGATGGACGGACGCACGGACGAAGAAGAAGAACAAGAACAAGAACAAGCACAACAAGATCAACAAGAACAAGAAGAAGAAGAAGAAGAAGAAGAGAAGAAGAGAGAGAGAGAGAGAGAGAGAGAGAGAGAGAGAGAGAGAGAGAGAGAGAGAGAGAGAGAGAGAGAGAGAGAGACAGACAGACAGACAGATGGACAGAGACAGAGAGACAGACAGACAGACAGGGAGACAGACTTTTTGGTATATGTGGTGTGTATGTGTGTACGTGAGTGTGAGTGTGTGTGTGTGTGTGTGTGTGTGTGTGTGTGTGTGTGTGTGTGTGTGTGTGTGTGTGTGTGTGTGTGTGCGTGTGTGTGTGTGTGTGTGTGTGTATGCGCGCGCGCGCGTTCATGCGTGCGTGCGCGCGCGCGCACCTGTCCTTTCTCCTGTATCCCCTGTCCTGTAGACCTGTTCCTGGTGTGTCCCCTGGGCTGTGGTCCCGTTCCTTGTGTGTCCCCTGACCAGTCGTGTCGTTCCTGGTGTGTCCCCTGGGCTGTGGTCCCGTTTCTGGTGTGTTCCCTAGGCTGTCATCTTCTTCCTGGTGTGTCCCTGGGCTGTGTCTGTCTATCCCTGATGTGACCCTTAGGCTGTTGTCTGTTCCTGATGTGACCCTGGGCTGTTGTCTGTTCCTGATGTGACCCCTGGGCTGTTGTCTGTTCCTGGTGTGACCCCTGACCCGTTCGTGGTGTGTCCCCTGGGCTGTGGTCCGTTCCCAGTGTCCCCATGGCCTGCGTTGCCGTTCCTGGCGCGCGTCCCCTGGGCTGTTGTCCGTTCCCTGTGTGTCCCCGGGCTGTGGTCCGTTTCCGATGTGTCCCTCTGGATCGTAGTTCAGAGGTTTCCTCCAGGTTGCCTGTTGAAACCAGGTCCTAATTAGTCATTTGCAAGTCTGTGTGTGTGTGTGTGTGTGTGTGTGTGTGTGTCTGTGTGTGTGTGTGTGTGTGTGTGCACGAGCATACCTGTCATTTTTCATGTATCCCCTGCCCTGTAGACCTGTTCTTGGTGTCTCCTCTGGGCTTTTGCCTCGTTCCTGGTGTGTCCCCTTGGTTGTTGTGTCGTCGTCTGGTGTGTCCTTCCTGGGCTGTTGTCCCGTTCCCGGTGTGTCTTTTGGGCTGTGGTCCGTTCCCGAAGAAGAACAAGAACAAGAACAATGACCGACGAGCGGGCGAGCGGGCGGGCGAGCGGTCGGTCGGGCGTATGGACGGATGAATGGTCAGGGCGGACGGACGGACGGACGGTCGGGCGGACGGACGGACGGTCGGGGTTGACGGACGGACGGACGGACGGACGCTCGGACGTAGAAGAACAAGAACAAGAACAAGAACAAGAACAAGCACAACAAGAACAACAACAAGAACAAGAACAAGAGAGGAGAGAGAGAGAGAGAGAGAGAGAGAGAGAGAGAGAGAGAGAGAGAGAGAGACAGAGAGAGAGACAGACAGACAGATGGACAGAGACAGAGAGACAGACAGACAGACAGACAGGGAGACAGACTTTTTGGTGTGTGTGTGTGTGTGTGTACGTGAGTGTGTGTGTGTGTGTGTGTGTGTGTGTGTGTGTGTGTGTGTGTGTGTGTGTGTGTGTGTGTGTGTGTGTGTGTGTGCGCGCGCGCGTTCATGCGTGCGTGCTCGTGCGCGTACCTGTCATTTCTCCTGTATCCCCTGTCCTGTAGACTTGGTCCTGGTGTGTCCTCTGGGCTGTGGTCCCGTTCCTTGTGTGTCCCTGACCAGTCGTGTCGTTCCTGGTGTGTCCCCTGGGCTGTGGTCCCGTTTCTGGTGTGTCCCCTAGGCTGTCATCTTCTTCTGGTGTGTCCCCTGGGCTGTTGTCTGTTCCTGATGTGACCCTTAGGCTGTTGTCTGTTCCTGATGTGACCCCTGGGCTGTTGTCTGTTCCTGGTGACCCCTGACCCGTTCGTGGTGTGTCCCCCTGGGCTGTGGTCCGTTTCCCAGTGTCCCCATGGCCTGCGTTGCCGTTCCTGGCGCGTCCCCTTGGCTGTTGTCCGTTCCCTGTGTGTCCCCGGGCTGTGGTCCGTTCCCGATGTGTCCCTCTGGATCGTAGTTCAGAGGTTTCCTCCAGGTTGCCTGTTGAAACCAGGTCCTAATTAGTCATTTGCAAGTCTGTATGTGTGTGTGTGTGTGTGTGTGTGTGTGTGTGTGTCTGTGTGTGTGCACGAGCGTACCTGTCATTTTTCATGTATCCCCTGCCCTGTAGACCTGTTCTTGGTGTCTCCTCTGGGCTTTTGCCTCGTTCCTGGTGTGTCCCCTTGGTTGTTGTGTCGTCCTGGTGTGTCCTCCTGGGCTGTTGTCCCGTTCCCGGTGTGTTTTTGGGCTGTGGTCCGTTCCCGAAGAAGAACAAGAACAAGAACAATGACCGACGAGCTGGCGAGCGGGTGGGCGAGCGGTCGGTCGGGCGTATGGACGGATGAATGGTCTGGGCGGACGGACGGACGGTTGGACGGTCGGGCGGACGGACGGACGGTCGGGTTGACGGACGGACGGACGGAGGACGCTCGGACGTAGAAGAACAAGAACAAGAACAAGAACAAGCACAACAAGAACAACAAGAACAAAAGAACAAGAAGAAAGAGAGAGAGAGAGAGAGAGAGAGAGAGAGAGAGAGAGAGAGAGAGAGAGAGAGAGAAGAGAGAGAGACAGACAGACAGATGGACAGAGAGAGAGACAGACAGACAGATGGACAGAGACAGAGAGACAGACAGACAGACAGGGAGACAGACTTTTTGGTATGTGTGTGTGTGTGTGTGTACGTGTGTGTGTGTGTGTGTGTGTGTGTGTGTGTGTGTGTGTGTGTGTGTGTGTGTGTGTGTGTGTGTGTGTGTATGCGCGCGCGCGTTCATGCGTGCGTGCTCGCGCGCGTACCTGTCATTTCTCCTGTATCCCCTGTCCTGTAGACTTGGTCCTGGTGTGTCCCCTGGGCTGTGGTCCAGTTCCTTGTGTGTCCCCTGACCAGTCGTGTCGTTCCTGGTGTGTCCCCTGGGCTGTGGTCCCGTTTCTGGTGTGTCCCCTAGGCTGTCATCTTCTTCCTGGTGTGTCCCCTGGGCTGTTGTCTGTTCCTGATGTGACCCCTGGGCTGTTGTCTGTTCCTGATGTGACCCCTGGGCCCTGTTCCTGTGTGTGACCCCTGTGTGTCCCGTGGGCTGTGGTCCGTTCCCAGTGTCCCCATGGCCTGCGTTGCCCTGGCGCGCTGTGGTCCCCCCGTTCCCTGATGTTCCCCTCTGGATCGTAGTTCAGAGGTTTCCTCCAGGTTGCCTGTTGAAAACAGGTCCTAATTAGTCATTTGCAAGTCTGTATGTGTGTGTGTGTGTGTGTGTGTGTGTGTGTGTGTGTGTGTGTGTGTGTGTGTGCGCGCGTACCTGTCATTTTTTCATGTATCCCCTGCCCTGTAGACCTGTTCTTGGTGTCTCCTCTGGCTGTCGTCTCGTTCCCGTCGTGTCCCCAGGGCTGTTGTCCGTTCCCTGTGTGTCCCCCGGGCTGTGGTCCGTTTCCTGATGTGTCCCTCTGGATCATAGTTCCAGAGGTCTCCTCCAGGTTGCCTGTTGAAACCAGGTCCTAATTGGTCATTTGCAAGTAGTGTGTGTGTGTGTGTGTGTGTGTGTGTGTGTGTGTGTGTGTGTGTGTGTGTGTGTGTGTGTGTGTGTGTGTGTGTGTGTGTGTGTGCGTGCGCGCACGTACCTGTCATTTCTGATGTATCCCCTGCCCTGTAGACCTGTTCTTGGTGTGTCCTCTTGGCTTTTGCCTCGTTCCTGGTGTGTCCCCTGGGTTGTTGTGTCGTCCTGGTGTGTCCTTCCTGGGCTGTTGTCCCGTTCCCGGTGTGTCTTTTGGGCTGTGGTCCGTTCCCGAAGAAGAAGAAGAACAAGAACAAGTGCGATGCGATGGACGGACGGCGGCGGGCGGACGGTCGGTCGGGGTATGGACGGACGGACGGTCGGGGCGGACGGGGACGGACGGACGGACGGACGGACGACGGACGGACGGACGGACGGACGGACGGACGGAAGAAGAGAGAAGAAGGAAGAAGAAGAAGAAGAAGAAGAAAGAAGAAGAAGAAAGAAGAAGAGAGAGAGAGAGAGAGAGAGAGAGAGAGAGAGAGAGAGAGAGAGAGAGAGAGAGAGAGAGACAGAGAGAGACAGAGAGAGACAGACAGAGAGAGAGAGACAGACAGACAGAGAGGGAGTGTGTGTTTCTGTGTGTGTGTGTGTGTGTGTGTGTGTGTGTGTGTGTGTGTGTGTGTGTGTGTGTGTGTGTGTGTGTGTGTGTGTGTGTGTGTGTGTGTGTGTGTGTGTGTGTGTGTGTGTGTGTGTGTGTGTGTGTGTGTGTTTGCGCGCGCGCGCGCGTTCATGCGTGCGTGCGCGCGCGCGTACCTGTCATTTTCATGTATCCCCTGTCCTGTAGACCTGTTCACGGTGTGTCCCTGGGCTGTGGTCCAGTTCCTTGTGTGTCCCCTGACCAGTCGTGTCGTTCCTGGTGTGTCCCCTGGGCTGTAGTCCCGTTTCTGGTGTGTCCCCTAGGCTGTCATCTTCTTCCTGGTGTGTCCCCTGGGCTGTTGTCCGTTCCTGATGTGACCCTGGGCTGTTCTGATGTGACCCCTGGGCTGTGTGTCTGTTCCTGTGACCCCTGACCCGTTCCTGTGTCCCCTGGGCTGTGGTCCGTTCCCAGTGTCCCCATGCCCTGCGTTGCCGTTCCTGGTGCGTCCCTGGTCTGTTGTCCGTTCCCTGTGTGTCCCCGGGCTGTGGTCCGTTCCCGATGTGTCCCTCTGGATCGTAGTTCAGAGGTTTCCTCCAGGTTGCCTGTTGAAACCAGGTCCTAATTAGTCATTTGCAAGTCTGTGTGTGTGTGTGTGTGTGTGTGTCTGTGTGTGTGTGTGTGTGTGTGTGTGTGCACGCGCGTACCTGTCATTTTTCATGTATCCCCTGCCCTGTAGACCTGTTCTTGGTGTCTCCTCTGGGCTGTCGTCTCGTTCCCGTCGTGTCCCCAGGGCTGTTGTCCGTTCCCTGTGTGTCCCCCGGGCTGTGGTCCGTTCCTGATGTGTCCCTCTGGATCATAGTTCCAGAGGTCTCCTCCAGGTTGCCTGTTGAAACCAGGTCCTAATTGGTCATTTGCAAGTGTGTGTGTGTGTGTGTGTGTGTGTGTGTGTGTGTGTGTGTGTGTGTGTGTGTGTGTGTGTGTGTGTGTGTGTGTGTGTGTGTGTGTGTGTCTGTGTGCGTGCGCGCACGTACCTGTCATTTCTGATGTATCCCCTGCCCTGTAGACCTGTTCTTGGTGTGTCCTCTTGGCTTTCGCCTCGTTCCTGGTGTGTGTCCCCTGGGTTGTTGTGTCGTCCTGGTGTGTCCTTCCTGGGCTGTTGTCCGTTCCCGTGTGTGTCTTTTGGGCTGTGGTCCGTTCCCGAAGAAGAAGAAGAACAAGAACAAGAATAATGTGCGCGGCGGACGGACGGGACGGGCGGGCGGGGCGGGGGGGGGCGGACGGACGGACGGACGGGTGGGGGGAACGGACGGACGGGACGGACGGACGGACGGACGGACGGACGGACGGGGACGACGACGACGGACGGACGGACGGAGAAGGAGAGAAGAAGAGAAGAAGAAGAAGAAGAAGAAAGAAGAAGAAAAGAAGAAGAAGAAGAAGAAGAAGAACAAGAGGAGAGAGAGAGAGAGAGAGAGAGAGAGAGAGAGAGAGAGAGAGACAGACAGAGAGAGAGAGAGACAGACAGACAGACAGACAGAGAGAGAGAGAGAGAGACAGAGTGTGTGTGTGTGTGTGTGTGTGTGTGTGTGTGTGTGTGTGTGTGTGTGTGTGTGTGTGTGTGTGTGTGTGTGTGTGTGTGTGTGTGTGTGTGTGTGTGTGTGTGTGTGTGTGTGTGTGTGTGTGTGTGTGTGTGTGTGTGTGTTTGCGCGCGCGCGCGCGTTCATGCGTGCGTGCGCGCGCGCGTACCTGTCCTGTCTCCTGTATCCCCTGTCCTGTAGACCTGTTCCGGTGTGTCCCCTGGGCTGTGGTCCGTTCCTTGTGTGTCCCCTGGGCTGTCGTGTCGTTCCTGTGTCCCCCTGGGCTGTAGTCCCGTTTTCTGGTGTCCCCTGGGCTGTAGTCTTCTTCCTGGTGTGTCCCCTGGGCTGTTGTCCTGTTCCTGATGTGACCCCCCTGGGCTGTTGTCTGTTCCTGATGTGACCCTGGGCTGTTGTCTGTTCCTGGTGTGACCCCTGACCCGTTCCTGGTGTGTCCCCTGGGCTGTGGTCCGTTCCCAGTGTCCCCATGGCCTGCGTTGCCGTTCCTGGTGCGTCCCCTGGTCTGTTGTCCGTTCCCTGTGTGTCCCCGGGCTGTGGTCCGTTCCCGATGTGTCCCTCTGGATCGTAGTTCAGAGGTTTCCTCCAGGTTGCCTGTTGAAACCAGGTCCTAATTAGTCATTTGCAAGTCTGTATGTGTGTGTGTGTGTGTGTGTGTGTGTCTGTGTGTGTGTCTGTGTGTGTGTGCACGCGCGTACCTGTCATTTTTCATGTATCCCCTGCCCTGTAGACCTGTTCTTGGTGTCTCCTCTGGGCTGTCGTCTCGTTCCCGTCGTGTCCCCAGGGCTGTTGTCCGTTCCCTGTGTGTCCCCCGGGCTGTGGTCCGTTCCTGATGTGTCCCTCTGGATCATAGTTCCAGAGGTCTCCTCAGGTTGCCTGTTGAAACCAGGTCCTAATTGGTCATTTGCAAGTAGTGTGTGTGTGTGTGTGTGTGTGTGTGTGTGTGTGTGTGTGTGTGTGTGTGTGTGTGTGTGTGTGTGTGTGTGTGTGTGTGTGTGTGTGTGTGTGTGTGTGTGTGTGTGTGCGTGCGCGCACGTACCTGTCATTTCTGATGTATCCCCTGCCCTGTAGACCTGTTCTTGGTGTGTCCTCTTGGCTTTCGCCTCGTTCCTGGTGTGTCCCCTGGGGTTGTTGTGTCGTCCTGGTGTGTCCTTCCTGGGCTGTTGTCCCGTTCCCGGTGTGTCTTTTGGGCTGTGGTCCGTTCCGAAGAAGAAGAAGAAGAACAAGAACAAGAATAATGTGCGGACGGACGGACGGACGGACGGGCGGCGGGCGGGCGGTCGGGGCGGACGGACGGACGGACGGACGGGCGGACGGACGGACGGACGGACGGACGGACGGACGGACGGGACGGACGGACGGACGGACGGACGGAAGAGAAGACGAAGAAGGAGAGAAGAAGAAGAAGAGAAGAAAGAAGAAGAAGAAGAAGAAGAAGAGAAGAGAGAAGAGAGAGAGAGAGAGAGAGAGAGAGAGAGAGAGAGAGAGACAGACAGAGAGAGACAGAGAGAGAGAGAGAGAGACAGAGAGAGAGAGAGAGAGACAGAGTGTGTGTGTGACAGTGTGTGTGTGTGTGTGTGTGTGTGTGTGTGTGTGTGTGTGTGTGTGTGTGTGTGTGTGTGTGTGTGTGTGTGTGTGTGTGTGTGTGTGTGTGTGTGTGTGTGTGTGTGTGTGTGTGTGTGTGTGTGTGTGTGTGTGTGTGTGTGTGTTTGCGCGCGCGCGCGCGTTCATGCGTGCGTGCGCGCGCGCGTACCTGTCATTTCTCATGTATCCCCTGTCCTGTGACCTGTTCCTGGTGTGTCCCCTGGGCTGTGGTCCCGTTCCTTGTGTGTCCCCCCCTGACCAGTCTGGGTGTGTCCCCTGGGCTGTAGTCCCGTTCCTGGTGTGTCCCCTGGGCTGTGTGTCTCCTTTTCTGGTGTGTCCCCTGGGCTGTGTCCATCTTCTTCCTGGTGTGTCCCCTGGGCTGTTGTCTGTTCCTGATGTGACCCCTGGGCTGTTGTCTGTTCCTGTGACCCCTGACCTGTGACGTGTTCCTGGTGTGTCCCCTGACCCGTTCCTGGTGTGTGTGGTCCGTTCCCAGTGTCCCCATGGCCTGCGTTGCCGTTCCTGGTGTCCCCCTGTCTGTTGTCCGTTCCCTGTGTGTCCCCGGGCTGTGGTCCGTTCCCGATGTGTCCCTCTGGATCGTAGTTCAGAGGTTTCCTCCAGGTTGCCTGTTGAAACCAGGTCCTAATTAGTCATTTGCAAAGTGTGTAATGTGTGTGTGTGTGTGTGTGTGTGTGTGTGTGTGTGTGTGTGTGTGTGTGTGTGTGTGTCTGTGTGTGTGCACGCGCGTACCTGTCATTTTTCATGTATCCCCTGCCCTGTAGACCTGTTCTTGGTGTTCCTCTGGGCTGTCGTCTCGTTCCCGTCGTCGTGTCCCCAGGGCTGTTGTCCGTTCCCTGTGTGTCCCCCGGGCTGTGGTCCGTTCCTGATGTGTCCCTCTGGATCATAGTTCCAGAGGTCTCCTCCAGGTTGCCTGTTGAAACCAGGTCCTAATTGGTCATTTGCAAGTAGTGTGTGTGTGTGTGTGTGTGTGTGTGTGTGTGTGTGTGTGTGTGTGTGTGTGTGTGTGTGTGTGTGTGTGTGTGTGTGTGTGTGTGTGTGTGTGTGTGTGTGTGTGTGCGTGCGCGCACGTACCTGTCATTTCTGATGTATCCCCTGCCCTGTAGACCTGTTCTTGGTGTGTCCTCTTGGCTTTCGTCTCGTTCCTGGTGTGTCCCCTGGGTTGTTGTGTCGTCCTGGTGTGTCCTTCCTGGGCTGTTGTCCCGTTCCCGGTGTGTGTCTTTTGGGCTGTGGTCCGTTCCCGAAGAAGAAGAACAAGAACAAGAATAATGTGCGATGGACGGACGGACGGGCGGGCGGGCGGGCGGGTGGTAGGACGGACGGACGGTCGGGGAAACGGAAGGACGGTCGGGCGGACGGACGGACG
>JADBJO010024619.1:21773-24908 GCA_016801955.1 Conus betulinus
TGGTGTGACCCCTGACCTGTGGCTGTGTGTCCCCTGTGTTCTGTGGTCCGTTTTCCGTGTGGTGTTCCCTGTGTCCCGTTCCTGTGGTCCATTCCCAGTGTCCCCTGGTGTGTCCCCGGGTGTGTCCGAGAAGATGTGGTCCCTCTAGATCGTCCGTTCCCGGTGTGTGTTCCAGCTGTTGCCTGTTGAAACCGTGTCCTACTTGTGTCGTTTGCAAGTTGTGTGTGTGTGTGTGTGTGTGTGTGTGTGTGTCTGTGTGTGTGTGTGTGTGTGTGTGTGTGTGGTGTGTGTGTGTGTGCGTGTGTGTGTGTGTGTGTGTGTGTGTGTGTGTGTGTGTGTGTGTGTGTGTGTGTGTGTGTGTGTGTGTGTGTTGTGTGTGTGTGTGTGTGTGTGTGTGTGTGTGTGTCATGTGCGAAGAAGAACAAGCGTACCTGTCATTTTTCATGTATCCAGTGCCCTGTAGACCTGTTGTTGTGTCCCCTCGTGCTGGTCCCGTGTTCCTGTTGTGTCCCCTGAGGTGTCCCCTGATGTGTGTGTCGTTCCTGGTGTGTTCCCTGGGCTGTGGTCCCCGTTTCTGGTGTGTCCCCTAGGCTGTCATCTTCTTCCCTGTGTGTCCCCTGGGCTGTTGTGTGTGTGATGTGACCCCTGGGCTGTTGTCTGTTCCTGGTGTGACCCATGGGCTGTTGTCTGTTCCTGTGTGACCCCTGGGCTGTTGTCTGTTCTGGTGTGTCCCCCCTGAGCTGTTGTCCATTCCTGATGTGACCCCTGGGCTGTTGTCTGTTCCTGGTGTGTCCCCTGGGCTGTTGTCCGTTCCTGGTGTGTCCCCTGGGCTGTTGTCTGTTCCTGATGTGGCCCCTCGGCTGTTATCTGTTTCTGATGTGATGTGTCCCCTGGGCTGTTGTCTTTTCCTGGGTGTTCCCCTGGGCTGTTGTCCGTTCCTGGTGTGTCCCTGGGCAGTTGTCTGTTTCTGGTGTGTCCCCTGGGCTGTGTGTCTGTTCCTGATGTGGCCCCTGGGCTGTGGTCCTGTTCCTGGTGTGTCCCCCTTGCTGTTGTCTGTTCCTGGTGTGACCCCTGGGCTGTGGTTTCGTTCGTGGTGTGTTCCCTGGGCTTTGGTCCGTTCATTGTGTGTCTTCCGGGCTGTGGTCGTTCCCGATGTGTCCCTCTTGATCGTAGTTTCTGAGGTCTCCTCCAGGTTGCCTGTTGAAACCAGGTCCTAATTAGTCATTTGCATGTGTGTGTGTGTGTGTGTGTGTGTGTGTGTGTGTGTGTGTGTGTGTGTGTGTGTGTGTGTGTGTGTGTGTGTGTGTGTGTGTGTGTGTGTGCGCGCGTGCGCGCACGTACCTGTTTTTTCTGATGTATCCCCTGCCCTGTAGACCTGTTTTTGGTGTGTCCTCTTGGCTTTCTTCTCTCGTCCCGGTGTGTCCCTTGGGCTGTCGTGTCGTCCTGGTTTGTCTTTTGGGTTGTGGTCCTTCCCGAAGAAGAAGAAGAAGAAGAAGAGAAGAAGAAAGAAGATAGCATCCCCTGCCCTGTAGACCTGTGTCGTGACATTCCCGTTGTCCCCTGGGCTATGGTCCCGTTCCCTGTCTGTCTCCCGCACTGTGGTCCCGTTCCTGGTGTGTCCCTTGGGCTGTGGTCCATTCCCAATGTGTCCCTCTGGATGGTAGTTGCTGAAGTCTCCCCTTGGTTGCCTGTTTCAAACCAGGTCTTAGTCTGTTTAGCCATTTGTGTGTGTGTGTGTGTGTGTGTGTGTGTGTGTGTGTGTGTGTGTGTGTGTGTGTGTGTCTGTGCGTGTGCGCGTGTGGGGGGAGGGGGTCTATGTGTGTGTGCTGGGCGTACCTGTCATGTCTCATGTATTCCCTGCCCTGAAGACCTGTTCTTGGTGTGTCCTCTGGGCTTTCGTCTCGCTCCCGGTGTGTCTCCTGGGCCTTCGTGTCGTTCCGGTGTGTCCCCCGGGCTGTGTCCCTGTTCCCAGTGTGACTCTTCCGGGCTGTGGTCCGTTTCCCTGTGTCCCCATGGGCTGTGGTCCTGTTCCCGTCGTGTCCCCTGGGCTGTGGTCTGTTCCCCATGTGTCCCTCTGGATCGTAGTTCCTGAGGTCTCCTCCAGGTTACCTGTTCAAACCATGGTCCCCTAATTAGTCATTGTAGTGTGAGTGTGTGTGTGTGTGTGTGTGTGTGTGTGTGTGTTGTGTGTGTGTGTGTGTGTGTGTGTTGTGTGTGTGTGTGTGTGTGTGGGGGGGGGGGGGGGGGGCGCGTACCTGTCATTTCTCATGTATCCCCTGCCCTGTAGACCTGTTCTTGGTGTCTCCTCTCGGCTATGGTCCCGTTCCCGGTGTGTCCTCTGGATCGTAGTTCCTGAGGTCCCCTCTAGGCTGGCTGTTCAAACCAGGTCCTAATTACTCATTTGCCAATGTGTGTGTGTGTGTGTGTGTGTGTGTGGTGTGTGTGTGTGTGTGTGTGTGTGTGTGTGTGTGGTGTGTGTGTGTGTGTGTGTCATGCGTGTGTCCATATGTTGTGTGTTTGTATGTTTGTGTGTTGTGTGCGTGCGTGCGTGTGTGTGTGTTTGTGTGTGTGTGTGTGTGTGTGTGTGTGTGTGTGTGGTGTGTGCGTGTGTGTGTGTGTGTGTGTGCGTGCGTGCGAGCGTGCATGCGTGCGTCCGTCCCTGTCAGTGTCCATGTTTCCCCTGGGCTGTCAACATGTAACTGGTGACTTCCCTGGGCTGTAGTCCCCTTCATGGCGTCTCCTCTGGGCTGTCATCCCGTCCTGGTGCGGCGTTCTCCTCTGGGCTGTACTCCTGCTCTAGCCGTCTCCTCTGGGAACGTCGTCCTGCTGAAACTCACACTCTCAATAGTGTTTTTTAACAGTTTGTCATTACTGTGTGATGACTCTCTCTCCCTTCCCTTTCTCCCTTTCCTCCCTCCCTTGGGATGGAGGGGGAGGGAGTAGAGAGAGAGAGAGAGAGAGATAGAGGAGAGGGAGTGGACGACGGACGGTCGAACGGGCGGACGGACAGGCTGTTCGGTCGGCGGCGGTCGGGCTGGGGCGTGCGGGCGGACGGATGAAGCCCCGGACGGCGGACGACGGCCGTGACGGACGACGGACGGAACAGACGGATGGCACGAGCAAGACGAAGAAAGA
>JADBJO010024620.1:0-15000 GCA_016801955.1 Conus betulinus
TTTGTACCAAGGTTTTCTACCAGCATTTGAATTTTTTGCATTGCCTTTTGCCTTCTGGCTATTCTCGACAATGTTTTCAAAGTTCTGGGACGAAGGCAGTTTGGTAGAGGTGTTTGAAGTGGTCAGGATACTTTTCCCATTCCTTCGTTTCTTTGAGTTCTGCTAACTGTCACACAAGCTGTATACTGTCTTCTGCCTGTCCCATCCATGATTTTCCACGTCCTAGTCGAGTGCCTTTTGTTTCCTTGACCGCCGCATGTGGTGGGTTTGGGAGATTTTGAAGTGCTGTGAAACATGCCTTCACCTGTTCTAGCTTGTGTCTTGCCTGCATTGAAGGAAGGTCAGGTAGGTATTGCATAGTTTGAACTGGTGTGTCCTTCGTGGTTCCCAGGGTTAAACTCATTGCTTCCAATTCTCCACACGTCTACAGTTGATAATACCTCTCTTCTTACAGCAGGGGAAGTGTACGTGGAATTATGCGGTTCCCGAATCACTCCCACCGTCAGCGTTTCATCAAAATCCTGAAAAATACCATTTTTTCCACTGAACGTCAGTATGACTGTCAGGACACGTGAGGTAATTCTTACATGATAGTCAATCGGTCCAGTTTTCCACTGAACGTCAGTAGGACAGTCAGGACACTCCAATGAATGGATGAATAAATCTGTTTAACTGCTTTCATTATAATTAGTTACATCACTCAGAAAAAAGGTAGAACTCTCTCTCTCTCTCTCTCTCTCTCTCTCTCTCTCTCTCTCTCTCTCTCTCTCTCTCACACACACACACACACACACACACACACACACACACACAACACACACACACACACACACACACACACACACACACACACACACACACACACAGAGAGAGAGAGAGAGAGAGAGAGAGAGAGAAAACATAAAAAAAAAATATCGCATATATGCATACAAACATGCCTACCTATACATCTATGAATATACTACATTACATTACAATGTTAAATGATCAAACAATTTAAACCAAAATATAACAGAAGACCAATATGACTACTCAGTATACTTCGTGATTTATTGTATAATAACGGAACCAGCAGATAGTCCATTCTCTAAAATGCACTGCTTATCAAAATGTAACATATTAACAATCTGGCAGTTAAAAAGAATGCGTGGAATGGAAATAAAACCAACACACACACACACACACACACACACACACACACACACACACACACACACACACACACACACACACTCCATTCTTAGAATATTCTGTTTTCCAAGCATCGAGCCTCATTCTATGTAGCAACCAACAATATGCCTCGGTCCAGAAAGAAGGGTTTTAAAACCACCGGTTTGAGTCCTACTTCTAAAATTCAAAGGAACTACTCTTTCAACTACATCGCACACACTCGTTCATTCATAACTGTTCATATTCCTTCCTGTTATGAGAAAGCAATGGTCTCGTCTGGAGGTCGTCTATCAACTGATCTGAGCAGATTTAGCCCAGTTCCCAAGCTGTACCATTGTTCACAGCCTTTTCAGACGCGACCAGCTCTCTTTCTTCTGTGATTTATCTCCCCTCGCTCGTGACTGCCAAAAATAATTGCTTCAGTTCACTGTCCTTCTCTTCTACATCATCTCAATGTGCTTCTTCGGCAAATTCGCCTGGTGCACCTTCGGTTTCCCCTTTAACTCCTATTTTGTAGCTGTTCAATCCAGCACTTTCCTCAGCAACTGTATGTCGATCCCCCTGCCTGCTAGTCAACAGGAAAGGGGGGTACCAGCACACTGTTTCTGTACAGATTCTCTGGGTTTTGTCTTATGGTCGAGGTAAGGTTTATCAAGCTGCTGGAATCTTGAACATTTATTTCTGAGAGTTTAAAGCACTTAATAATAATGATAACGATGTGCACAATGTCTATAGTGCACATCCTAACAACGTAGGCTACAGGGCGCTATACAAGTTTTAACAATTCAACATCTAAAAAAACTATGAGCAGAAACACACACACACACACACACACACACACACAGAATTCTGCGTTCACGAGTCATAAACACACACACAAACAACACACACACACACACACACACACACACACACACACACACACACACACACACACACAGAATTCTGCGTTCACAAGTCATAAACACACACACACACACACACACACACACACACACACAGAGCACACTTGCGCGCGCACACACATATATACACACACACATGCGCGCGCACGCGCACGCGCACACACACGCACACACACACACACACACACAACACACACACACACACACACACACACACACTGAAACATAATGTTGCATACATAAACACACTATATTCTAAAAGACGTGTGTGGGCGTGCTACGCATACAGCAGGGGCGTATCCTCACAGCAGGGGCGTACGCTCACAGCAGGGGCGTGTCCTCACAGCAGGGCGTATCCTTATAAGAGGGGCGTATCTTCACAGCAGGGGTGTATCCTCATAAGAGGGGCGTATCTTCACTGCAGGGGCGTATCTTCACAGCAGGGGCGTATCCTCACTGCAGGGGTGTATCCTCACTGCAGGGGTGTATCCTCACTGCAGGGGCGTGTCCTCACTGCAGGGGTGTATCCTCACTGCAGGGGCGTGTCCTCACAGCAGGGGCGTGTCCTCACAGCAGGGGCGTGTCCTCACAGCAGGGGTGTATCCTCACAGCAGGGGCGTGTCCTGACATCAGGGGCGTATCCTCACAGCAGGGGCGTGTCCTGACATCAGGGGCGTGTCCTCACAGCAGGGGTGTATCCTCACAGCAGGGGCGTGTCCTCACAGCAGGGGTGTATCCTCACAGCAGGGGCGTGTCCTCACAGCAGGGGTGTATCCTCACAGCAGGGGCGTGTTCTGACATCAGGGGCGTGTCCTCACAGCAGGGGTGTATCCTCACAGCAGGGGCGTGTCCTCACAGCAGGGGCGTGTCCTCACAGCAGGGGTGTATCCTCACAGCAGGGGCGTGTCCTCACAGCAGGGGTGTATCCTCACAGCAGGGGCGTGTCCTCACAGCAGAGGTGTATCCTCATAGCAGGGGCGTGTTCTGACATCAGGGGCGTGTCCCTCACAGCAGGGTGTATCCTCACAGCAGGGGCGTGTCCTGACATCAGGGGCGTGTCCCTCACAGCAGGGGTGTATCCTCACAGCAGGGGCGTGTCCTCACAGTAGGGGTGTATCCTCACAGCAGGGGCGTGTCCTCACAGCAGGGGTGTATCCTCACAGCAGGGGGCGTGTCCTCACAGCAGGGGTGTATCCTCACAGCAGGGGCGTGTCCTCACAGCAGGGGTGTATCCTCACAGCAGGGGCGTGTCCTCACAGCAGAGGTGTATCCTCACAGCAGCGGCGTATCCTCACATCGGGGGCGTGTCCTGACATCAGGGGCGTGTCCTCACAGCAGGGGTGTATCCTCACAGCAGGGGCGTGTCCTCACAGCAGGGGCGTGTCCTCACAGCAGGGCGGGTGTGTCCTCACAGCAGGGGTGCATCCTCACAGCAGGGGCGTGTTCTGACATCAGGGGCGTGTCCTCACAGCAGGGGTGTATCCTCACAGCAGGGGCGTGTCCTGACATCAGGGGCGTGTCCTCACAGCAGCAGGGGTGTATCCTCACAGCAGGGGCGTGTCCTCACAGCAGGGGTGTATCCTCACAGCAGGGGGTGTCCTCACAGCAGAGGTGTATCCTCACAGCAGGGGCGTGTTCTGACATCAGGGGCGTGTCCTCACAGCAGGGGTGTATCCTCACAGCAGGGGCGTGTCCTGACATCAGGGGCGTGTCCTCACAGCAGGGGTGTATCCTCACAGCAGGGGCGTGTCCTCACAGCAGGGGTGTATCCTCACAGCAGGGTCGTGTCCTCACAGCAGAGGTGTATCCTCACAGCAGCGGCGTATCCTCACATCGGGGGCGTGTCCTCACATCAGGGGCGTGTCCTCACAGCAGGGGTGTATCCTCACAGCAGGGGCGTATGCTCACAGTAGGGGCGTACGCTCACAGCAGGGGCGTACGCTCACAGAAGTCCCAAACAGAGCACTTTGTATTTATTTTGGACACTTACGTCGATTAAGTACTGACATGTGTATAGTAATCAATGCACCGACTACGGAATCCACTGCAAAGGAAGAATATTTAGAAAGGAACTGAGATTTTGTAATGGAACACAGCAGTGCACTCCCCCTTTACCAATGAATGAATGCATACCATAGCATTGTCTGCTTTTTGCGCGTTCAGTGAGAACTGGGCCAGCGCCTCAGTCCGTGCTATTACTGGTCAAGTCCATTAGGCCCTGTGAAGGGACAACACGTGCCATGCGCGAGGCGGTGGGAACGAAGTAGGCTACACCCATCAGGGAGTGTGCATTGCTGTTAGCTTACGGCCAGTTGTGAGCGTAAGGCGCCCACAGACGCGATTACATGACAAGCCTTGACGAACTTCCTCACTCTTTGTGCAGTTCGACAAGATCTGGGTGCTCACTTCATGGAGGTGTTCTTCAGGGGTCCTGTATCTGCTGCCCGTGGTTACCAGTGCTTCAGTCACAGTTACTGCATCCATCTTCTTCAGAGGGACAGCCTCATCGTGCCTTCTGGCATAATCTACTGCTGTCAAAAAGTACACGTGTCCGCTGTCCTCCCAAAGATTTGAGGGGCGGGTGAAACTGGTCATGACTGATTAGACAGGCAAGTCTAGTCTACCGGAGACAGTTTCTGTTTCAGGATCTTTGGAACTCTCCCTCTTGGTCACGTTTTCTGATATGTTACTACAGGGTTTGCAATATAGCCAAACATTGTGTTGAAGTCCTGGCCTGTAGAAAGCTGTCTGTTTCTCAGCTTCTGGTCTCTTGGTGCCAGCAGGACCTCCCGAGATTGGGTTGTATGACAGTGTTGTGACAGAATGGACTGAATGTGGCCTGAGTTTAAACCCTTCAAGATGATTCACACACACACACACACACACACACACATACGCACACGCGCTGGAGCAGAAGCTAGCTGATTTTTTTTTTTTTTTTTTTTTTTGTAAAGTTAAAAAAAATTATGACCAGGATGACAAAACAAGAAATGCGAGAGGTAAGCCATCAACTTTAGCAATGGAAAAAAAAAAAAAAAGTAAACAGCAGTTTGCAAAACGTTCAATCGACTGTAACAAGCCAATCGAATGTTGGAAGCGGGGGTGACCGTTTAGTAACCCAAACAAAAATGTCCGGTACGCCTGCCGACAATAAAGGCCCCGCAGAAGACAGCCCGAAAAGAGAGGCGGGAAGTAACGGTGACGACTTCAAAGCTCTCATAATGACTCTGAGCGAACGAATCTCGAGTCTAGAGAAAATAGTTGAAAAACACAGACCAAAATAACTGAATCGAACCTCAAGATAACGAAAGGCGAAAGTGTCGCTATTCAGACCGAATCGACCGAAACATCCTTCGCAACGCCTCACCGCTCCTATGCAAAAGTTGCATCAACATCGCTGCCGGCAAAAACTCCTCCCCAACACAACAAGGGCGTGGATGAATTGTACGAGCCGTACATTTGGCCAAACAAAGAAAATAACCCAATGAAACAAAACCACTAAGAACAAAAACTGAATTGTGACGTAAAGAATCAACACAACGTCAAACAAGGTTCTGCGAAATTGCGTAACTCATCTGTGGAACATAAGATAGAAAACTC
This sequence comes from Conus betulinus, assembly GCA_016801955.1. NCBI lineage: Eukaryota > Metazoa > Mollusca > Gastropoda > Neogastropoda > Conidae > Conus > Conus betulinus. Next base: position 5,676 of record JADBJO010024620.1, read on the forward strand.
CCAGTCCACATACAAACAAAATGTCAAACAAAAACACTCTGGCACAACAAAGAAATACGTATCCCATTCTGTTCCTACATCTGGTGGCGACTTGCCTCGTGTCCTGCTGATACATGACAGTATCATGAAGAAGGTTGATGCACGGAGACTTGGCCTGTCATACGGTCTGCAGGTGGCAAAGAGAAAAGCTTATCAGATTGAGCATTGCACACGCGCTCTGAACGAGCAAAAGTATCTCTGAATCCTGAACCCGAATGTGTCGTTCTGCATGTAGGAGTGAACGATTTGAAGGGGAAAGATCCGGAGAAATGCAGTATCCAAATGCAGAAATGCGTCAAGGAGGCCAAAGCTCAATTTCCCAAAGCCAAGATCGTAGTAAGTCAAGTGCTCCTGTCAAAAATAAAACACTAGACATTAAAGAAAGATCTATTCAACGCAATGACAAGACAGAAACTACAGACAGAAAACGACATTACTTTCGTCTCCTTTAACGAATTGAGGATGGAAGACAGCAGAGTCCTGACAGCTGACGACGTTCACCCCACGACCAGAGGAGCGAGCACCATCGCGAGGACCCTGGGCAAACACCTGCTCGGAGTGTTTTGTGGAAAAGCCACGGAGGCGACCCGCAACCTTTCGTTACAGTTGCCAAGGTTTTCATCCTCCGCCTTTTCCACGTCCTTGGTTCTACTAAACTGGTCCTACTTTGACTCTCAGCTGTTTACAATCAATCATCAAGATTTTCTGTTTTCATCTATAGTTATCTCTAAGATAGTTAATGTCTAATGATATAAACTATTGTGATGTATAAATGAAAGCACATAAAAAGCCAAACATTACATTTCTACAGTGGAATTGTCGTTCTATAACGAAAAATCTGTCATACTTAAATCAATATTTAGTACAACAAATAAGTTTCATAAAAAAAAAAAAATTACCATATCTACCTGGATTTTACTACCCTCCGGTTTACGAACAATGTATAGACAGAGTGCAAACAGTCATTTATGTGCGTGAAGACCTGGACTTTTGTGAAAGAACTCCACCAGTATGTAATAATATTTCCTCTGTGTCATGCTGTGCAAACAAGGTTAAGTTCACTTCATCCTTGGTTCTTAATGTTGCTTCAATTTATCTTCCAAAAGGTCCTGATAATAAGAACACTGAATGGTTGAAAGGGTTCCAGGATCAAACGGATAAGTGGGTTATTGGGGGCGATTTTAATGCACATGCCCCTTTTCTTGGATAACCGTTCGTTAGATAACATAGCGGATTCTATTCTTTACATACTGAATAATGGAAATATAACTCGTATTCCATATATATCTAACCATAATCCCTCAGCCATTAATTTGACTTTTGTATCTCCATCATTGTTAGTCAACGCAGTGTGGGAAACGGGAGATGACTCTTTAGGATCAGATCATATTCCAGTCATAATACCTTTAAATAACATAGCAGAAGAAGAAAACACAGAAGATGTTATTCCAAAGTATAATTACAAGTGTGCAGATTGGTCACTCTTCAAAGACATCCTTAAAAACATAGATTTAGATTATTCTACTGAAGAAAATAGAGACAATCAGTATGATAAATTCTGTAAATTTATCCTAACAGCAGCAGATAAATCGATCCCAAAAATAGAAAACACAAAATCTAAAAAAACACAATGGAAATGTGTGGTGGAACAAGGAATGTAAACGCGCAAATAACAAGAAAAAAGAAAGATTTAAATATATTGTAAAAAAGAAATAGCAAGTAATCATGAAAACAATGAAAAAGACGGGTAAAGAAGTTAGATGCAATAGAATATGCAAAAAAGAAACATTGGAATGATATCTGTAACTCTGAAGTAAAACATTGTAAGGATATGGGAAAAGTATGGGAAGAACTGAAAGCTATGAAAAATGGATTGACATCACCACAGTATCCTATAAAAATAGATAACAACAATCTACCCACTGCTGAAGAGAAAGCAGAAGTTTTTGTAAACCTATTCGCTGATGTTAGCCGCCCTGAGGGTATAACAAACACTGACCGAACTTATAGAGAAAAAAGAAAAGTAATATAACATATGATGATCCACCACCAGATAATAGCATTAACTTTAATGCTCCTATAACTGTACAAGAAGTAAAAGAAGCCATTAGAGTCATTCCAATAAGGAAATCATCAGTTGGTTTAAATGCAATAGCTAATCACATGCTAAAGAATTTACCTGAAAATCTTGTAGTTTTTCTTCATGTTCTGTTAAGTACTTGCTGGAACAGTAGCGACATGCCCAAAACATGGAAACAGACAATTGTTGTCCCAGTTTATAAATAAGGAAAGTCTTCAAGTGATCCTAAAAATGACAGACCTATAGCATTAACATCACCGTCTGTAAACTATCAGAAAGAATTGTTTTGAATAGACTAGCACATAACTGTGAAAAAAAGACATCATTCCTATAAATCAAGCTAGCTTTCGTGAAGGGAGATCTACTACAGAAATATTAGTGAAATTATCAAACAATATAAAGAAACAATTTGTAAGAGGTAAATGTGTCCTGGCTACATTTTTTGACATAACCAAGGCTTATGATCAAGTGTGGCGTTCACAGCTATTAAACGAACTTTAAAATATTGGACAATCAGGAAATGTATACAATTATGTTAATTGCTTTCTGAAGATACAAGAGTAGGAAAAACATATTCCACCAGTAGAACTCTGTTAATAGGAATACCCCAAGGGTCAGTGTTAGCTCCGCTTCTTTTCTCATTGCTATGCATGATGATTACCAAATAAGTTATCTAAAAAGGTAGTTCTCGTTCAATATGCAGACAACATATGCATGTGGATGGAAGTAGCTCTTTAAAAGAAAACTCCACAACGTGATATAAATTTCATCAGAAAGATCTATCAAGACGAACTAAATAGGATGGCGGAATACATGAAGTTAAATGGATTAAACTTATCTATTGAAAAACAAAATATAATTCTTTTCAATAGTGGTAATAATCCAGAAAAAACTGCCTCTTTTTACATTGGGCGAAACACCTCTTAAATACGCGACAGAAGTTAAATTCCTAGGAGTCCATTTCACTCTCTAAACTATCATGGAACGCTCATATTGAATACTTATTAACAAAGGCGAGGAAAATATTTAATTTCCTTAAAATTATTTCTAAAGAAAAATGGGGACAGAATTTATCTACATTGATAACTCTATCTAAATCTTTAATGAGGTCGAAAATAACATATGCCAAGAAGTAGTCTTTAGCGCTCCAAAATACCTATTGAAAAAAGCTTGAAACTTTGAATGCAAGGCATTGAAATTAGCACTTTGCCTTCTGGTGCATGCATCATCTTCTCGTACGTATTACGGAGCGCAGATGCTTTCCTTAGATGAATACAGAGAGTTAGCGTGTTGTAATTTGTTATCAAGAGTACAACTAATAAAACGCACATTAGATCTGAAATAAAAATGAGGTCAGATATTGATTTTCTAAAAGAGCAAAATCTATAGCTTCTCAAAAAAACACTGGCAACTTACACGTCAAAAAGTATTACTGATTCTGGAGTTTCAATCGATAACGATGCACTATCCATTAGACCGTTATTTTCTCCTATACCACCATGGGAGCTTAATAAAGCACATTTTGATATTGAACATACCAATATGAAAAAAGATGAAAACATAAACATGTTAGCAAGCTATATCAAATGCCATGTTGAAAAGAACTATTCAAATTATTTGAAAATATACACAGACGGTTCGTGCATTGATAAACAAACAGGTTGTGCATTCTTAATACCAGACTTAAGAGCAGAGAAATCATTTTATATCGGAATTAACAAATCGATATTTACAGCAGAATTAACAGCGCGATACTCCTGGCTTTAAATTACCTTTTAAACTTTCCAAAAACAATATTTCAAATTTTGTTCTGTGTTGATTCTAAATCAGCTTTTCAGGCATTAAAATTTTTTTTCAGTTGCACACAAGACCTGAAATGATCATAGAGATAAGTTGTATGATACACTTGTTAATTGCAAGAGGAACCCATGTCGCTTTTTGCTGGATTCCTTCACATTGTTTCTTTACATTATAATGAAAAAGTAGACAGGGCAGCTAAACGTGGAGCCAAAACTAGTTTTTTTTGATTCAGAAGTGTTTGATTTCCCCTTATCAGTACATGAACAGCGTAACTTAGTTAAGTCGCATATCTGGAAAACTTTCGAACATAGTATGGTAGATCACGTCTATAAAGAACAGTTTTGATCTAAAAAGAATCAAAAAGAATTTTAACCTTAATAGAAAATTACTCTCATTAATGTACAGGTGGAAACTTAATGCATTTAAAACAAATATGTAAAAAACAAAAAAAAAAAAAAAAAAAAAAAAAAAACGTAGTTTGCGTATGTGGAAACAAAATTACTCCAGTTCATATTGTTTCATGCAATGATATGAAAAAAAATCATTCCAGTATTGAAGCAAAATACTGTGCAGGCCATTTTTGAGTCACCAGCTTTAACGTACGGATTCTTTGTACACTTAGAATGCACCCCTATTGAAAATACTTATAATATTTTTATTAACTTTATTTGCGGGGGATAAGAAAGGAAGAGGGGTGGGGTGGATAAAATGGGGGGGGGGGGGGGGGGGGGGGGGGAAGGATTTTTTTTGTTTTGTTTTTTTTGTTTTTTTTTTTTTTTTTCTTCTTAATACTGTCATTCGTTTTGACTTTAATTGATTAGTTAGTTGTTGGTTATAAGTATTTAGCGTACGAACAAGTATGGCATAAACGACTTTTGTATAAACTTAAAACTATTGGAATAAATGGAACCATGTATAACTATGTCAAAGCTTTCCTTCAAAGCAGAATTATTCAAACAAGAATAGAGCATACATATTCCAACACTAGAACACTGGAAATGGGTCTTCCACAAGGATCAGTATTATCTCCAATTTTATTTAATATCCTAATTGCAGATATAACAAAAGACTTATCCAAAGACATAGTTTTAGTTCAATTTGCTGACGACATATGTCTGTGGATGAAAGTCACTATGAAAAGAAAAACCCCATTAAGATCATTAAATTACATAAAGATCAAATATCAACATGAATTAAACAAAATCAGTAGTTTCTTACATGAAAATGGATTGACACTCTCGGCAGAAAAAAACAAATCTAATGCTTTTTAACTCTGGATATGACCCAGAGAAACTTCCACAATTTACCCTGAATGGGTCAGTCTTACAATACGTCAAATCTGTTAAATTCTAGGAATATATTTAACATCAAAACTCTCATGGAACCAACATATTTGAATATTTTGAATAAGCAAGAAAAAGTTTAAATTTTCTAAAGATCATAAGCAAACAAAAATGGGGACAAGATAAAGAGAGTTTTAACACTCCTATCTTCGGCTCTTGTGCGCTCTAGATTGATTTATGCTCAAGAAGTGTTCTTTAGTGCTCCACAGCATCTACTTAATAAGTTACAAAGTGTAGACTGCAAAGCATATAAACTTGCTCTTGGAGTTCCCACACATGCATGTAACATTGGGACTTATAATGAAATTGGAATCTTACCTTTGAACCAGTTTCGAAAAGTGTCTGCCTCTAAATTTGTTTTAAAGAACCTTTCACAGAAAAGTTTCTGTACAAATGAAGTATCTCCCAATTCAGAGACAGATTTTGCTAAAAGAGCAAAAGACGTAAAATCAACTAAATCTATTCAGTCATACACATCTACTCTTCTTAAAAAAAAACCAACATTAACAAAAAGTGAAATAGCTGTCAACTCGTCCCTTCCACCCATTCCCAAATGGAAACAAACCAAAGCAAATTATGACACAAACTATACTGAACTAAACAAAAAACGATCCACCATATCTCTTAAAATATTATGTAAATTCTCATTTGGAAAAATCAGTATAAGGATCATCTTCAAATTTTTACAGACGGCTCAGTGTTAGATGACCATAGAACAGGAGCAGCTTTTATAATACCAAAATTAAAAGTAGAGAAATTATATTATCTTGGCATACACTTGTCAATTTTTACTGCAGAATTAGTTGCTATTCTGATGTCCCTGAAGCATGTTTTAAATTCTTTCCATAGAAATTGTCCACTGCACTGAACATTCCGTTAGACCTATCAGAATGTTATACCTTGATTAATAAAGCATCTCTTAACAGTTTCAAAAGGTTATTGAAAGACACAGATAGTCAATATTATCACAACTGTATACGACCTAATCCTGACATTCACCCCAAGACGCAATTAGACAAATTAGTAAGTCCGATATCTAGAGAGGTAGTATCCTTAATTCATAGGATGCGTTTGAATTCACTTCGAACAAATACAGCAAAAATGTTAAATGCGTATGTGGGGAAAATTCTTAGTGTAAGTCACCTATTACTAGATTGTCAAGAGCAAAGAATACAGTGCACAAGGCTGATACTAATATTTCACATGATAGATCGACACCACTGACATTACCTAAAATGTTAAATAATTATGCTTTTCTTAGTTCATTATGTCCACATTTATTACGCAGTCCAGTAGGAATTTATCTTTAACTTTCACACACACACACGCACACGCACGCACGCACGCACGCACACGCGCATGCACGCACGCACGCACTCTGTCTGTAATCACGTTAAGTGAGAAGACGTTAAACTGAAGAACAACAACACAACAACAACAACAACACACACACACACACACACACACACACACACACACACACACACACACACACACACACATTCGCGTGCACGCGCACCCATACATATACACATACACACATTATATGCACGCTCGCAATTACTTCCGTACACATTCACTTTGTGTGTGTGTGTGTGTGTGTGTGTGTGTGTGTGTGTGTGTAATATCACGAATAGTGGATAGACGTTAAATGAAGGACACACACACACACACACACACACACACACACACACACACACACACACAACCTTTCTTTTTATTTTTCAAATTAAACTTTTGCCCATTTCAGCGTGATCGGATCCTTGCAATGACGGTATTTATCAAGGGAATGTTCAGTTTCTGTAAGAACCAGTGCTACAGAGAGCCAGACAGAATGTCTTCACAGAAGAAACACAGCGTCACACAGGTGTAGCCTATAGGCTCCTTAAACTCTTTACACTTCCCAGCGGCTAGGATGCATCCAAATCATTACTCTTAGATGCTTTAGTTTCTGTCGCTTTCATGTGATTTTTTTTTCAGATTTTTTTTTCCTTCCGAATGTTATTGATCTTTCGCTGGTGTCTGAGGTTTTTTTGTTGTTGTTGTTGTTGTTGTTTTCTGAGGGATGGATGTGTGCGAATCTTAAACACTTAGTTATCAAAAACCAGTTTCAAGTGAGGTTGTTTAGTGGTGGGGATATCTGAGTGCATATCTTAAACACTCAGTTATCAAATACCCGTTTCAAGTGAGGTTGTTTGTTTAATAGTGGGGATATCTGTGTGTGCATAGCTTAAACACTCAGTTATCAAATACCCGTTTCAAGTGAGTGTGTGTGTTTAATGGTGGGGATATCTGTGTGCATATCTTAAACACTCGGTTATCAAATACCCGTTTCAAGTGAGTGTGTGTGTTTAATGGTGGGGATATCTGTGTGCATATCTTAAACACTCGGTTATCAAATACCCGTTTCAAGTGAGTGTGTGTGTTTAATGGTGGGGATATCTGTGTGCATATCTTAAACACTCGGTTATCAAATACCCGTTTCAAGTGAGTGTGTGTGTGTTTAATAGTGGGAATATCTGTGTGCAGGGGTGGGTGGGGTGGGGGTGGGGGGGGGGGGGGGGGGGGGGGGGGGGGGGATACAAGAATCTTTCTATGTAGTTGTTAAAGTCATCCTCGGTATGACTGCTAAGTTTTGGGGGCAGGAACATCATAACTCCGACTCAAATCTTCTTAGCTCCTATTCACTTCGTCTTTGTCTCTCTCTCTCTCTCTCTCTCTCTCTCTCTAATCTTTTATTGTGGAAAAATCCCCAAAATTATTTTCATTTCAGCTCACACTGCCGAGCGAGATTTCTTTGCTGTAGTCTGCCATACTGAGACAGTCTTTTCTAACCCCCCCCCCCCCCCCCCCCCCCCTCCCGGTTTTATTAAGTGTATAGCATAACGAGGTACAACAATACCTGCATTTCCAAAGACGTTCTAGGTCTCGTCTTGATAGTGCGTTGACGGTAACAATTCAGTGTTGTTGGGATTTTTTTCTAAATGACGTCACAATTCAGCTTCTTTTTCAACTGACGTTATAATTTAGCTTTTTGTACTCCCAGTTCCTATAGAACAGGGAGTACTTTAGAATGGGAAGGAAGAAATGCTGTCTGTGTGTCTGTCCCGTCCGTCCGTCCGTGGTCAAAATGTGTTCCACTCGCTCCAAACAAAACTACTGGGCCGATCTTTCTGAAAATTTGTAGGTATGTTCATTATGGGTCACGGATGATACCCAATGTTTTAGTTTACTGTTACAGCCGTTACTAATGGCTATAACTGCCCATAACGGTTTTTCTTTTTTATGGAATGTCTCAGAAAGTACTTGGCCGATCTTTCTGAAAATTTGTAGGTATGTTCATTATGGGTCACGTATGATGCCCGACGTTTAGTTTACCGTTATAGCTGTTACTAACTGCTATAACGACCTATAACGGTTTTTTTCTTTTTTATGGAATATATCAGAAAGTACGTGGCCGATCTTTCTGAAATTTGTAGGTATGTTCATTATGGTTCACGGATGATGCCCGATGTTTTACTTTACCATTGTATCTGTTACTAACGGCTATAACAGGCCCTAACGGTTTTTTCTTCTTCGTGGATTATCTCAGAAAGTACGTGGCCGATATTTCTGAAAATTTGTAGGTATGTTTATTATGGATCACGGATGATGCCTGATGTTTAAGTTTACCGTTATAACCGTTACTAACGGCCCATAATGGTTTTCTTCTCTATGGAAAATCTCAGAAAGTTCTTGGCCGATCTTTCTGAAAATTTGTATGTTCATTATAGGTCACAGATGATGGCCGATGTTTACCAGAATAGCCATTACTAACGGTTACACCAGCCCAAGACAGTTTTTCCTCTTTATGGAATATCTCACACGTATTCAGGATAAACTTGGAGTACGTTTATATGCTTTGCATCTTGTTATATCTTACATTTCTCATAATGATTCTCGACAGTATTTCTTGATCTAGCCAAATACTGTAGACGAGTGTGCGCTGGTGTGTGTTAATTAGTAGGGTGATGCCAGCGTGTTAATTAGAAAGTCTACAGACGTGAGTGTGCCAGTCTTGGTG
>JADBJO010024620.1:17500-24906 GCA_016801955.1 Conus betulinus
CAAAGCGTACCATTGTTTTAACAAATCGTAAACAAAACAATGTATATACGATGTGCGTGCCGCCTGCAGCATAGATTCGCAATGTTTATTGAAGAGTTATGAATTGTAGGCCTACAATAGAATGTTTCTTTTTCTCTAGTGCGGCGATTTTCTTTCTTTCTATGAAATGCTGTACGCGATGGAATGTTTACTAATTTGTTTGTTTTCTTTTAGTGGTGATGCTGCTGGTTGTGATGGTGATGCTGATGATGGTGGTGGTGGTGGTGGTGGTGGTGGTGGTGGTGTGTGTGTGTGTGTGTGTGTGTGTGTGTGTGTGTGTGTGTGTGTGTGTGTGTGCGTGCGTGCGTGCGTGCGTGCGTGCGTGCGTGTGTGTGAGTGTGTGTGCGTGCGTGTGTGCCTGCGTGCGTGCGTGTTCCTCGTGTGGTGTGTCAGAAAGAGAGAAAGAGAGATAGACAACCAGAGAAACAAACAGACAGGCAGGCAGGCAGTCAGAGGATTGCTCTGATGAATTCCACGTTTAATGGTTACTTGTTCACGTAGTAAAAAAAAAAAAAAAAAAAAAAAAAAAAGGTACAAGCTGAATGATCACCCAGAACGAAGGAAGGAATAAAAAACGCACAGCTGTGGCATCGAGCGGTACTCCGCCAGGCACACACTCCTTGTGTGGCTGTCTAATGCGTGGGATCTGGAGAACTCACTTCTGGCTCTCTGCTCAATACACAGAAGAGAATACACACAGACAACCAACATTTTAAGCAGATTTAAATGAACTCTGTAGAACACGTACTCAAGATCTTTAATTGATATTGACTAGTTTTAGTTTGGGCTTAAACGAAAAAAAAAATATTGTACCACCGAGCGAAAGGAACAAACCAATTACAAGACAAAACACGAGCGTTTCGACCTCTTTGGTCTTCTTCAGGCAAGACAAACAACATGCGCACAAGTTGAGGAGATGGGTGATTGTTCTTTCTTCGTTTTTATGGGTGATTCAGTTTTTAATTCCAAGACCCAGTTAACAGTGTAAGGAAAATAGATAATACACATAACACATGTGCGGAAAATCAACCAAGTTAGAACATTTTTCACAATCGAAATAAATGAGTGAACTCCATAATCAGTGTATATAATCGTACACATGCACCTAAATGTAGATGTACAAGCTCACACACATTTCACAGAAGCATTTGTTTTTACCAATAACAATGCATTTGTTTTGAATCAAGGCAGTAAAAAGTATTCCAAATTGTCTTTTCAACAATGGGCAGAGTGCGCAATTTCTAGCAAGGTTTTTGTTGTTGTTTGTTGTTTTTACTGTGAAAAACAAACGTTGAAACTTAATGCAGATAGAGGGTTTTCCCCCAGCAAAGTGGTGGCCATATTTTCTTTCTCATGCCTCGAAAAAAAAATGATAAAACTGCAACAAAAGCACCGAAATCCGGCACCAGTGCCATGGGAGTGGCATTTTTGATCAACGTGTTCGTGCCTTACAGTTCCCTGAAATCGAGGAACATTATCGGCTATGTGTTAGGTTCTGAACTGTTCAAAAAAAAGGAAACAAAGCATATGTTATATTTTCCTTGCCCCAAATCTTTTTTTATATAATTATACATTTGGTAATTCACGCTTCGGTCATTTCTGTCAATTTCAGAATACCCAGTGTGCTCGAACCCGTCACTAACACATAATCAAATTTTTCTCTAAACCAAAGTGGATTGCAAGATTGTGTTGATAAAAAAAAAAAAAGTTTAAAATGACTCATTCCAATTTCTTCAAGTGACTTTTGCTATGCAAAGTGAATAATGTGAGTGGTACCCCATTGTTTAGATATAAGTTCACTGGTAACGTCCAAGCAGTACTGGACAATTTCTTTTCGTTTTCTCTGTCGCACGTTTCAGCCAAAAGCGGAAGCAATTCTATTTCGTGAAGACCGTAGCAGATAAAGTGACCAGTGCAGTGTTTGTGCCGTTGGATCCACGATGGTGCTTGACCAATCACATGTTGCAATGCCCACGTCCTACTTTCACACTCCTCTTCGGGATAGGAGAGAGATGATGTTGCTTATAGCCCAGCCGACGGCAAAGGGCCATGTCAGGGCTGTCACTTCGATGACGTCAACTCTGACACACACGGTGATTCATCAGCAATGGCCCCAGCAGACGCGTTTGATAATATTCTGTAGCAGTAGGAGAAAAATACAGCTCGCTTTGATTCAGCAGAGGAAAACAAGCAGCAGAAGTCAAGACAATCCATCGTCTGGATTGCTAATGGACAAGCTTAAGTTTTTGAGGAAATGCAGAGTACTTTTTTTAATGCAATAGTATCATTTTGATCAACTCATGTATAATTGCTGTTTTCTTTGGAATTCCCACTGCTTTACAATCGTGTCGTGTGCATTTTTTCTGCTTAGTATCTGTAGCACAACCCTTTCAAAATACTTGTATATTTGGCTCTCTTTTATTTGTGCTGCGCTTGTATGTATACGTTTTTCCTGGATAAACGGTACAGTCATGTACTCCGTCAGTTTTACTTATGTATTTTATGTTAAAGAGGAATAGCTCAAAATTTATATGAAGACGTTCGCAGTTTCCGCATTTTGTTCTTTTTACGCCTCATAACTCTTCCCCGTTTCTGCCAGAACCTCCGTGATGTTTTTCTCCCTTTTTTCCCATCGTCATTATTTTCTTCGAGTTTTTCTTTTAGCACGTCCTTTTCTATCTAAATTCTACAGATTATTCTGTTCTACACAGCGTTTCAGTTGAACCGATTCTCTTTTTATTCATAGCATTGCGTTTGGTGGTCTCAGCAGCGGTAAAATATCCAAAGCGGCCTTTGTACTGGTTTCCATCTTTCATGAGACACCTGCATGCAGTAAACCACCAGCAGAATGGAAGTGTTTTTCCACGTAGCCATTAAACTATTCTCAGGCTATTTGATGGTCTGTTTTGGGGGTAGTTCTATTGTCTGTTGTCGGGTTTATTAAAGTCTGTTTTTTTTTTTTCAAGAAAACTAGTTCCATGGTCTGTTTTCGGGTATTCTGGACTCTGTTCTCAGATGGGTTTAAGCGTTCATTCTCAGACAATGGGATGTATTTCTATGGGTTGGTCTTGGGTAATGGTACAGTAGGTCTGCTCTTATGTGGTTGTATTGTTCTCTCTCAGTTAACAGTATGATCTGTTTCTCAGCTGAATGCCATGTCTGTTCTAAGGTGGGTTGTACTGTTCTGTTTCAGTTAATAGTATGATCTCTGTTCTCAGGTGGTTGTATTTTTGTCTCAGTTAACAGTATGATCTGTTCTCAGGTGGTTGTATTGTTCTCTCTCCAGTTAACAGGTGATCTGTTCTCAGCTGGTTGTATTGTTCTCTCTCAGTTAACAGTATGATCTGTTCTCAGCTGAATGCCATGTCTGTACTCAGGTTGACCGGATAGTTTCTTCTCGGGTAACTATTTATCCGTTTGTGTTTGACAGACAGCAGACAGTCAGAACAGACAGTCAGACAGACAGACAGAGAGACAGACAAACCGACAACGGACGGACGGAGAGACAGAGAGGAAAAACTGTCAACCACATATTTCCCCCTGTCATCTGTTATATGATAGTTCTCTTTTCTGCACTTCTTCTGCACTTGTCCCCCCCCACCCCCCACCTCAATACTTAATTGTTGAGCATTATAGTTCTCTTTTCTCGTGCAGACAAAATAACATTCCTAGCCCATATGAGCAGATGCTGCACGCTATACACATCGCATCCAATAGTTTTTTCTGCGCTTATTAGTGAGGGATTATTACGGGTGTTTCGGCGTTCTATGGGAATTAAAATTAAAAAGGAGAGAGAGAGAGAGAGAGAGAGGAGAGAGAGAGAGAGAGAGAGAGAGAGAGAGAGAGAGAGAGAGAGAGAGAGAGAGAGAAGAAGATTATATGCAGACTTTCATAAGTTTTAGGTCAGGAAGGCCCCCCTTGCTGAAGAGGATGCACGTATGGAAAAATGTGGGAAATAAAACTTAACGTTGTACCTGGTAATATTCATATTGATGTTTCCCTGAAAAAAAAAAATAGCGCATATATGAACAACTGATGTAATGTGAATACAGTAAACAGACATGGTGTGTCGTTGTGATTTCTATTTTTTTTTTTTTTTTATTAACAAAGAGTGTCAGACTATAAATGATAATCTCACTTTCTTTTCTGATGACCCAACATTATACTGCTTACAATATCTTTAACTAGTCATCGTTTTCTGTCCCCCCCCCCCCCCCCCCCCCCCCCCCTTCCCCGCCCCCAAAACACGTTCGCCTTAGACTGAATATTCAAACAAGAAATTAATTTCATCTTTTTATTTTTTTCAAAAACAAAATGACAAAATAATAATAATGTTACTTACCACCACCACCACCACCCCATCCACACCACCACTACTACTGCTACTACTACTACTACTACTACTACTACTATTTCTTCTTTCTTCTTCTTCGTCTTCTTCTTCTTGTTATTATTATCATTTAGGGCGCTTAATCTCATATCATAGGCCCCAAGCGCTTACAAATACATGAAAGGTTTTAGAAAACATAAATGAAAACCAATACGAAGGTGAATATTGCAATAAATACCATGCATCAACTAACAAGGGTGCATATTGACACACACACACCCCACGCGCACACACACCACACACACACCACACACACACCACACACACACCACACACACACACACACACACCACACGTGCGCGCCGCGCGCGCGCGCGCATACTCACACACAATATGCTCACGCACGCGCGCGCGCGCGCACACACACACACACACACAAATACACAACACATGATCACACACACACTGTCGCACAACAGACACATCAGCATGCGCACACACTCACACACACATGCGCACACCACCCCCCCCCCCCCCCCCCCCCCCCCCCCCCCCCCCCATCACACACACAAACATAGGCGCGCGCGCGCACGCACGCACACACACACACACACACACAACACACACACACACACAACACACACGTTGCAGAATCAATTTGATGGGCAAGGGAAGGAAGAAAGGACTGCTATTGATGTTAACTCATTTTCCTTTGAAGACCATTTCTAAAGCGATGGCAAGCAATGATTGCTCGTTCTTCGTTCTCATTGCCCTGAATGTTGTTTAGCTTGCCTCAAGAACCTAAGAGGTCGAAACGCGTCGTGTTTTGTCTTCGTAATTTGTTTTGTCCCTGTCCGGCGGATTCACTTTAACTTCCTTACACAATTCCGTTTCCGCTGCAGTCACCTCCCTTTGAGACTAGCCATATCTAAAATTAGTCCAAGCGCTTTTTTTTTCTTTCTTTCTGCGTACGCAGGCTGATACTCCTGCGGACACTGCCTGTATAGACAGGCAGTGGAGTGTTCTGTGTATGACCCGTTATTTTTTAATCCCGCCATTAAGGCAGCCATACTCCATCTTCGGGGAAGGTGCATGCTGTATGTAACGTGTCATCCATACCAACTGCCAAACTGGCCTTCTCTTCCGAATGTTGGTGATGGGATTTTTTACGAGTGTGTGCAAGATGATGTGCGTGCGTCCACACACAGAACCTCGGTTTATAGTCTCATTCGAAGGACTGTGTGGGAAATGGAGTCAGAACCAATGTTAAACTCCGAGGGAAAAAATCCCCCTGTACCGAAATTCGAACCCGCAACCCCAGGATCATGAGTCCGGCGCTCTACCAACTGAGCTATTCCGGCCCCCGTCAAAGTGTTTTTAATATATAATCATATCAATGTAAATATCTTTCATGTGCAATGTTTTTAAGAAAGTCTTCAGTGCACAAACCATGACCATCATATAAGTGGCTGTGCTAATCCTGCTATCTACGATCACGCAGTGTTTGCCGCCAACATCTCCGAAAACCTGGAACACAATGAACATCTTGATTTTCCCCATACAAAAGCTGATCTATAAGAATGTACAACTGGTTGAATATTCCTAGCAAAAAATATTTATGTGATTATCTGATTATACGGTGACCTTTATGCTTTTATTTGCGATCTGTTCTTTCCAGTGTAGAAAATTCAACCAGTGTTTAACACATTTAATGTTCAAATTTTTGTGACAAGGAACCTTCAAGCTCAGCATATACTCGTTTGAAGTTCGATCGACCAGCGTTAAAAACCCATTTCGTGCCGCGTAAATGTACATGTTTCATAACTAACCTTTTTCAAAACCCGAAATTTCAGCATTATATTTCATTTATTGGGTGAACTTGACGATCAAATGATTTTCTAGAAAGATTGACAGAGCCACCATCCAGTCTACACAACATGCGAAGGACAGTTGTGACTGCTTTTTTGGTTGACCATGTGGATCTCCAAACGCAAATCTAAGACGAAGTGTCGTTGAAAACTGAATTACAAAGTGATCGTATGCTTTAATTTCTCTCTCTCTCTCTCTCTCTCTCTCGCTCCTCTCTCTCTCTCTCTCTCTCTCTATCTCTCTCTCTCTCTCTCTCTCTCTGTGTGTGTGTGTGTTGTGTGGTGTGTGTGTGTGTGTGTGTGTGGTGTGAGAGAGAGAGAGAGAGAGAGAGAGTGTGTGTGTGTGTGTGTGTGTGTGTGTGTGTGTGTGTGTGTGTGTGTGTTGTGTGTGTGTGTGTGTGTGTCTGTGTTTCATCACTGTGTCTTACATTGTGCTACGAATGTACTTTACCAAAAACAATAGTAGCTTTGGTCATGTACACTGTAAACTCCAATCCAGAAACAGCCGAATTAAAACTATTTAAATGTCTTTGTAATCCAAGAACAGTTACAGAAAGCAAAATGGTATCAGCAAATAACAATATGAATAATTCACGTTGATAAAAAAAAAAGTAAAGAAACATGAATAACTCACTTTGATTAAAAAAATGCATCGTGACGAACATTCTCAATTTCCGGTGCAAGTTCACTAAGAAACAGCAAAAACAGCACAGGACTTCATACATTATCTTGTGTACCTCCCTAGCACAATCAGCAAAACCCGATGGTTTTCCTCTTAATCTAATAAAATCTTTAACCTCATACACATTTCTAAGATAACAAAATAAACAGTCTTTAATACCCGTTTCCACTAGGACTAATCACAAAAGCGTCCAAGAACCTGGATCAAATGGCTTTCAAAATGGTAAAGCAACATATCATTTTTTTTTAATAACGTGTCAACCGTTTTTCTGCAGCAGCGAATATAATTAGGATACGATGGATAGTTGAATATTCCTTTCTTCAGACTTGATTTTTTTTTTATTGATCCATTCCTGTCATCCAAAGAGTTGATCTTAAACCATACAATGCGCTGCTTGCGTTCCACATGGAAGATACCCATGGACTTATTCTCATCACTTAGCTCCACCTTCTTAAACAGAGACGAAGATGTTGAATGTCGAGTGTTG
>JADBJO010024621.1:0-2500 GCA_016801955.1 Conus betulinus
TGCTTCTGTTCAAAGGCTTTGTTTACATCAAGTTTAATTTTGTAAACATCACACATATACTAAGCATTCACTCTTTGTATCTCATAGATTATGACATTCCTTTTCGTACATTCAGCTGCATCTCAGTGACAGATATTTGGTATGTTTAATGCAGTGTTGTTCAGAATGACCAGTGCTGTTTCAGCCGTCATGTTCAAGTCTTGTAACATAAAGTATCAATATGCACATCCCAAGAATTGTCATCCTGTAATCCTTTTCCTGTTGAAAGTAAACTAGCCTGCTTTTTTCGTTTCATAGTATCCACAACAATATGCATTCAAAAACTATAGACATATGATTTAATGCAATGCGATAACCGACTTCAACGTCACAACACTCGTATATTGCTGCCTGTAAGTCACACAACATAATGAACAGAATATCTAAACTGCAGCCAGAGTCAGAAATGGATTATGATATCCACATAAGACAGCAGAGAAAACACAAAAATAAAACTTGTGAATATTAAACAGTTCACATGCTAAGCAAGAATTTGCTTTGCCGTAACGATTCATTGTATTATGCTCAGAATTCTGATCTTCACCAGGTGGGCAACAAACTAATCTAATCTCAGTTCAGAGTCATTATAATGGTCTTGATAACTACACTAAAACAAATTTAATGCAACTGTGACACATTATCTGTCAGTAAAAAGTGTTTCATGAACCTCTGTACAATTTTTACACACAAACGCGCGCGCGCGCGCGCGCGCAAAGGAAAAGGAAAAGTAACAGACAGACAGACAGGCCGGCAGACAGACGGACTAACACACAGACAAACCTGTCTCTGACCACAGTCAAGCATATGTTCCTCACAAGGAGGGTACTGACAAAACGATTCATCACTGTTATCAGCACAGTCTGGACTCCAGTCACACACCAGACTGTAAGGAACATGTTCACCTGTGGCTTGACATGCAAAATAGGGAGCGCTTTGTGTGAAGGAGGATCTACATATCAGGGTGAACGACATGTCTCTGTTTTCTGGCTTCCTGTTGCACACACTGCGGAGGTCACAGGCAAAGATGGCGAGTGTCATATGCTGTAAGGGACATGTGATGAGAGGAACGGTAGATGATGTAGTGTTCAGATCAGGGGTGCCAATCAGTTGTCGTTCTTTGTGCCCTTTATCTGGGAGGTCTGGTACTTTGCATAGTTGAAGCACAGACAGTCTGGAAAAGAAGTCCCTGTAACCTGTAACAAAAACAATAACGTTTGATTTCACATAGCCTCAGCTTTTAGGACTGCCTGTTCGTGGCAAAGAGCAACATGCTCTGTAGATTGGTCCTTGAAATTGGGTACGCAACATCAAGTCTAAACATGGTCTATCTACAACGTTGAACTTTGAAAAGAAATCTGGACATGCTAAGCTGGACGAGTTTGAAAATTACGGTAGGCTAATTCCTTGGATAACGATCCCCTTGGAACATCCAGGAAAGGTGATCTTTTATCTTTGGCAGGCAAATCATTTATGAGGAAAATAACACATAAAACAGCCATGGCTTGTTTCAATTCCTCAGCCATGGTGGTCCACTAGTGCAAGAAAAAGGACACTCAACGTTCCAGTGGTGGGGTGACCTGTGAACAGACCGATTTGGCGAAAAACAGCAGGTAGTTGTAATGCACCAACCAAACAATAAAAACAGCAGGTAGTACTGATGCACCAACCATATAACAGAAACAGCAGGTAGTTGGGATGCACCAACCATACAACAGAAACAGCAGGTAGTACTGATGCTCCAACCATATAACAGAAACAGCAGGTAGTACTGATGCACCAGCCATATAACAGAAACAGCAGGTAGTACTGATGCACCAGCCATATAACAAACACAGCAGGTAGTACTGATGCACCAGCCATATAACAAAAACAGCAGGTAGTACTGATGCACCAGCCATATAACAAAAACAGCAGTTAGTACTGATGCACCAACCATATAACAGAAACAGCAGGTAGTACTGATGCACCAACCATATAACCACAGAGGTAAGCCTAACATCTCTGAATTTCAACTCACAATGGCTGGATATATGGACAGAATAAAATGCCATACTGATCTGAGGCTAATCAGACAATAACATCACTACTCTTCTAGCTTAAAGGTTACTACTCTCAGCAAGTGCTACGTGAATTTAACCAAGTAAATTTGGATGCAGCCAAAACAACATTTTTCAAAACCATCTATGTCAGTCAGACACGTCTGTATTTGTCTGCAATGTGGAAGGTTAGTGGCTTACTAAAGAGGAAAACCAACTGCAAAACTTCCTTAGGAAGGACAAATTACGATTGATCTGTACACATGAAACGCATCTTGCAAATGCGCATTAACTTTCTGTGACAGGATATGAGGACTTGTGACAAGACAGACCCGGCAGTTCGAAAAGAAGAATTCTTGTCTAATTAGGAACGCTCCCCTTGCAGAACAGACAGAGAGATCACAGGGTGACGACACAGTATCCCT
>JADBJO010024621.1:7500-12500 GCA_016801955.1 Conus betulinus
CTGCTCCTGGGTTGTCTATGCACAGGTCGACCAGGCTGACGGGCGGCACAGAAGGTGTCGCCTGATTGATGGTGTCTTTCCATTGACTTCTCAAGTAGTGCCTGTCCCTGCCAATTCGTACAGGGTTACCGGCTTGCATAGCCTTTGTGTCTGCCCTCGTGGTGTGTGTTGGCGTTGTGTCAACAGGGATGCTAAGGTGGGTGACGTCATCTCCGGCCTCAGCGGAGTTCCACAAGAGTGAAAGGGCTGGCTCTTCGATGTGGAGCCAGGAGGAAAACATCTTTGCCTGCAGCATCACAGCAAGTGTGTGTCCAGCACTCAGCTCGCCTACTACTTTCTGCATATAGTGGTGGCAGTCCATGTCTGCTCTTCCGTGTACCAGAACATTAGTCTGCATAGAGAGCTGCCTTGATTCCCTTTGCATGCTCAGGTATAAGGTCGTTATGAAAACTAGAAGACTGTTACATTCAGGACTCGGTGCCTCATACAACAGGAATTTCTTGGGGAGAGTCCTAGGGAAAGTCTCTTGCTCACAGTTAAAGTGGTGGGTTTTAATCCACCGATACCTATTAAGGACACCACACTTCCTCAGCCATTTAACAGATATTTTCTTTAAAAATGAATATGAAATTGAAAATAAAATTTTGCGTTTCAAACTCTCAATGGAAAAAGAAAATCACTGTGTCCAGGATATGATCAATCCTTGGACTTAAAGGTGAATATGATTTGGAAAACTTCATTAAATTCTTTGGATAGTGACATACAATAAAAGAACGTGTCAGAAAATGGGCATCAACCTATAGAATAGTCAAATAAGAAATAAACCATGATCCTTTAGTCTTATCGTTGGTGCTGAGAAAAGCAGGAAGCTATACTACAATTCATTTTACCTAGTAAAAATCAAGCAAACCGCTGTAATAAATGGAACAATGAAATTTGTCTTAAAAAAATATCAAATAGAAATGTCAAAATTGCATTTTTTTAAGATTCAGAAAATAAAAGGAAATTTGAAATAGATTGGCAAAAAATACATTAAAACATGTGAACCTGTTTATATGAAAAAATACATTACCTTCTGTAAGACTGACAGAGAAAATACTGAACTTTAATCTAGCCACAGAATATTCAATGTCTGGTGTACCGCTGTTGTCAAACGACCTTGACTTTTGACAAATTTAGACTAACAAGAGAACAGTTGTGTGGCAATGATGCTGCGAATCAGAGGAATGATGTAACCAACTTTATTCAAATTTCTGAAGAATGTCCATTACATATCAAAATTGTAAATTTGCTTTTTTTTAAGCCATGTATTTCACACGAGTTAAATATAAACATGTTATCAAAAAATACAACGATCAAGTAAGCAAGCGCTACACAGACTTTCAGAGGAAATTGTGTTTTTAGAAGGCCTTCATTGACAACGTGTAAAGACCCATCGAAGAATGAAATGAGGTGTTTCTAAGCCTAAGCACATACCTATCAACACACGCAGGCTGTTTCCATTAACGCTTTATGCTTTTGTTTGTTTATTTGCTTGTGTATTTTCTCTTCAGTACTGAATGTTCATACTTTAAGTTTGTGACGTTGTGATTTACTTACTTACTTAATCCTCTTCATCCCACAACCCGAGACATAAGGCGCCAACAAGCTCCCTCCAGCCCTCTCTGTCCTGGGCAAGCCAGCTCAGTTCATTCCAGGTCTTGCCTGCCTCTCTCATCTCCTCCTCCACTGTCCTCCTCCAGGTGCCGAGTGGTCTGCCTCGCTTCCTCTTCCCCGGTGGTGCCCATCTCAGCGCAGTATGAGGGAGTCTGGTCTTGCCCATCCGAAGGCCACAATGTTGTTTATGCCGGTGCGCTTTGACACTTCCCTGTTGGTGACTTGCTGCTGCCAGTGAAGTTTCAGGATTCGGCGAAGGCAGCTTCCTTCGAAGCCTCTGAGCCTACTCTGAATCACCTTGTTGGTTCTCCATGTCTCTGAGGCGTATAGGAGTACTGAGCGTACGTTGGACCTGTAGATCTTCAACTTGGTTTTGGTTTGCAGAACAGTTGACTTGACGTTGTGATTTAGACCCAATTAAAGAATTTGTGAAAGTTCATCTAAACCACAGCGCATTTTAACCAATAAACTACATTGAAAGTGTCTACATGGTTGAGGGCAGGATGTGTGTACAGGAGTGTCCTTATGGGAAGGGGTAGGCAGTAGTCAGTGTGTTTTTTTTTTTTCCAAGTGGAAGTGGCCATACTGCTGAATACCCCCCCCCCCCCCCCTCTCTCTCTCTCTCTCTCTCTCTCTCTCTCTCTCTCTCTCTCTCTCTCTCTCTCTCTCATCTCTCCATGTGTGTGTGTGTATGTACATACATATGTATACATACGTGTGTGTGTTTATATATATATGTATATTTATATATATATATATATATATATATATATATATATATATATATATATATATATATATAAACACTATCTATTATTCTGTCTATCTATATGTATCTGACGTACAGAGTTAGTCGAATTAATGGACCTTACAGACACACAGACAGGCAGAAAGACAAACAGACAGATGGATGGATGAATGAATAGAGAGACACACAGACAGACAGACGTATATGCATACAGACACACACACACATACATACATATATATGCATACACACGTACAGAGAGAGAGATATGAATGCATACACACGTACAGAGAGAGAGAGAGAGAGAGAGAGAGAGAGAGAGAGAGAGAGAGAGAGATTCCTACGTACATTTATATACATAAATACCAATATAAATACAGACAGACATGTACGCACGTACATGCATGCATGCACGCATGTACATAAAGGCACATATAAAAATAGAATAGATATCACTGTAACGTACATGTTTCTTATGTAGAGGTCTTTCAATCCTACTGTGAGTAGCGTTTGATGGAGGTCAACCCATACAACTATTTTGTCCTGGTTGAAATCAAGAGCTTCAATAACATCGTTCCAATCCTGTGGGTCAGTTAGGCTGACTGGAAGTGCCCCTCGTTTTTTACAGTCTCTTAGAAGGTCAGCAAAGGGATAATGGTGTTTTTGCTTGCGCTTCTTTCAAAAACTATCTGCAAAAGAAATGACAATGAAGCCATTCAGTATTTGATTTTTTTTCAATACCTTACACCAATAGAACGTCAAGAGGCACAATGAC
The DNA here is from genome assembly GCA_016801955.1 of Conus betulinus. Taxonomy (NCBI): domain Eukaryota; kingdom Metazoa; phylum Mollusca; class Gastropoda; order Neogastropoda; family Conidae; genus Conus; species Conus betulinus. The sequence continues at coordinate 10,680 of JADBJO010024621.1, forward strand.
CATTTTCTTTCAACAGTCTGTTGGGAAAACTGAAAACTCTGAAAAAAAAATGGGGGTTTTCACCTCATGTACGAGAAAAGTAACGGTCCTTTGTCAACAAACCAGCTATGTCTTAGCTGTGAAAAAGCGTGTATTACCAAAGTAAGGTTCCATAATCACTCCACTCCCAAAATCACTCCCCAGCAGATCTGAAAGGGCACATGCCCAAACTCACTTCCCAGGGAGTAAATCCAGACCACCCCCTTTGTTTCAACATCAGCCTCCTCTTTCAAAATTCTCAAAGTGTCTTTAACAGCAAAACATACTGGGCAGATCACGTTGAACCTGAATTTGAGTAAGAGGTGATTCTGCACTGGAGCTAGAACTACCCTCAGCTTTGTTCAAAGACCAAACCCCCGTGAGATATTTGGGGCATAGGGAAGAAACCTCCCAAACTTTGAATAAAGTGCCTGACCTTGCTCACCCGATATGACAAAAAGTCGAAGATGGGCACTGTCTGAATCACACCATGAGGTGTTTCTGTGCAGTGCTCCAAATCACCCATCAGAGAGTTTCAGTTTCTTCAAGGAGGTGTCACTGCGTGCGGACTAGTCCATATACGCTACACCACATCAGCTAAGTTTTGAGACCACACTGCACTGATTTAAAGCTGATGGATAAATAAAGTAATGACTTCGATGAAACAATTTATCGGGAGTAGTTTTGATAGGGAAGCAGGTGGGGGAAGAAAGGTGGACAGTTTTCAGTCTCAGGACCAGAATCCCCCCTCCCATCCACCCTCAATCTGGATGCAGTGAGCTTTAGTTGACATGTTTTCTCACTGGGGACATTTTGAACATTTTGAAAGATGGGTATAATTTTGAAACAACGTTGGAGATTGGTCTGATGTACTTCCCAAGGGGCAATATGGGCAGGTGCCCTTTACCATCACTGGGCGGTGATTCCAGGAATGGAATCCTTAGCTTTCCTAGCCCAGGCTGGAAATGCTCCCTTATTACATCAGTTTCTTTCCGTGAGCTTTCCTAGCCCAAGCTGGAAATGTCCCATTACCTGGTCTTCTTCTTTCGTCTTAGTCTTCGTCTTCTTCTCTTCTTCTTTCTTTTGTGGTCGATTACGTTGGTCGCGTCAGACCTTCAACTCTTCGCCACGAGGAATCCCACAGTCTTCTCGAGGACGTGATGGCTCCCCAAAGTCATGTCTGCAGCTCTGCATCCTCAACCCAGCATTGACGCCATAGAACATCATGGGCTGGACAGTGTTGGAGGGTGTATTCTGGGGCCTGACGTCCAGTGCCCTCCAACATTCATCTGTGTGGGCAGTCTCAATTTGGCTGAGGTGGCTCAACAGTCAGCAGCGGCTGGTTTTCAGTCTGAAAAAAAAATTGTTTGTTGGTATCTCTGGACCTCGCGGATTAGATCAACACCACTGTCTGCACTCAGTCTTCTCTTCCACTGGTTTTGGCATTAGTTGTGGATGACAGTTCTGGCATCTCTGTGGGTCACTGGGTGGCTGAACTGCTCCATATGGCTGTCTGCCCATGAGAAACCGTCAGCCTTCGCATTCTTGGTGATCCCACTGGAGTACAATGGTGGATCGTCTTGAAAAAGTGTGGATGTTTGTCTGATGTTTTTCAGCTGGTGTGTATGGTTCTGTTCCTCCGAAGTACCTGCAGCAGAGATCTGCAGTCAGTGAAGAAAGCAATATTAGACGGTGGGTTGTTTGACTTTGTGAACGCTTGTACAGCATGGAAGAGAGCTGTTGATTCTGTTCTGTTGTTGAATTAATTCTTTTTCCCCGCAAAAAAAAGGCTTTAGAAGTCTG
>JADBJO010024621.1:15000-24905 GCA_016801955.1 Conus betulinus
CAGAGAGGCTGTAGGATCATTAGGCTGTGATCTGTTGAAACAGAGAGTGGAGCCAGAGAGGCTGTGGGATCTTTAGGCTGTGATCTGTTGAAACAGAGAGTGGAGCCAGAGAGGCTGTAGGATCATTAGAATGTGATCTGTTGAAACAGAGAGTGGAGCTAGAGAGGCTGTAGGATCATTAGAATGTGATCTGTTGAAACAGAGAGTGGAGCCAGAGAGGCTGTAGGATCATTAGGCTGTGATCTGATCTGTTGAAACAGAGAGTGGAGCCAGAGAGGCTGTGGAATCATTAGGCTGTGATCTGTTGAAACAGAGAGTGGAGCCAGAGAGGCTGTGGGATCATTAGGCTGTGATCTGTTGAAACAGAGAGTGGAGCTAGAGAGAGGCTGTAGGATCATTTAGGCTGTGATCTGTTGAAACAGAGAGTGGAGCCAGAGAGGCTGTGGGATCTTTAGGCTGTGATCTGTTGAAACAGAGAGTGGAGCCAGAGGCTGTGGGATCTTTAGGTTGTGATCTGTTGAAACAGAGAGTGGAGCCACAGAGGCTGTGGGATCTTTAGGTTGTGATCTGTTGAAACATAGAGTGGAGCCAGAGGCTGTAGCATCATTAGCTATGATCTGTTGAAACAGAGAATGGAGCCAGAGAGGTTGTAGGATCATTAGCTATGATCTGTTGAAACAGAGAGTGGAGCCAGAGAGGCTGTAGGATCATTAGGCTGTGATCTGTTGAAACAGAGTGTTTACAATGCTAAAATGCGCTGACTTCCTCAGTACAAGGTAAGTGCAGTACTCTAGCTTGTAAGAGTTCGTTGTAGATCCTGTGGTAGGTGTTCAGCTCACACATGACAAAATACACCAGGCGGTATTGAAACGAAGAGGATCCTTTTATTTACAAACGTTAAAGAATATAGGAACAAAAACAAACCACTGACCTTCAGGTTCAATAAGTCATACAGGACCACCTAATCGTACATGCAGCAGCGCGAATACTCTACTAATGGCAGCTTCTCGTCGACTAGACTCAAACTCAATGAAAACTCTCGAACACTTCTAGACTAGAACTCTTCAACAAACCTCATTTCTCTCTCTCTCTCTCTCTCTCTCTCTCTCTCTCTCTCTCTCTCTCTCTCTCTCTCTCTCGTCTGTGTGTCTCTCAGTCGCACAGCTCTCATTCTTTTGTATGATATCGAAAGAATATTCTCGAACCTACTCGATTATTCTTTTCTAGTATATTCAGCATAACAGTAAGCTTAACCAATGAAATCGCGACGACCGTATGCAAATATAATTCGGTCAGGTTCTACAACATTCTCAAACTTTTGGCAAAGCACTGGCAACTTACGGAAACCTGGTGAACATCCTAACATAATCTTGAATATTCCAATCGCAGTATCAATCGATCCAAAAAACAAAAACAATAGGCATACATTCACTTTCCAAACGTTTTAAAACAAATCAACGACAGCACTACACTGACCAAAAATACAAAGATCTAAAAGCGATAAATAAAAGGAGGCTTGCAACGCGCCATTATTGTTCTGACGTCTTTCACAAAACTCTCCCCCTCTCTTGTCTCCCTTTTAAATTGTAACATAACCCCCCACTAAAAGAAATTTCCCGAATTTTCTAAAAACAGTTACAATTTAAAAGAAATGTCAAATGGCTTTTAAAACAAAGATCAAATGGCAACACACACCCGGTTCAAAGTGTACAACTAGTACAAGTTTCATTTATTCACGCACAAGTTAAAAAGTCCGCAGTCAGATTGTCTGTGTCTTTCACATATTCAACCTTCAAATCAAAGTTCTGAAGGTACATGGCCCTGCGCATGACCCTACTGTTCACAAACTTTGGCAGATTCTAAAAAAGATAAAGGTTTATGGTCAGTACGCAATACAAAGCGATCCCCCTGGACAAAACAGTTCAAACTTTCGTACTGCCCACACAATAGCAAGGCACTCCTTCTCCATGGTCGCATACCTCCGCTCTGCCCCTGATAGTTTCTTGCTGGCGTACGAGACTGGGAACAGCTTCCCGTCATGTTCCTGCATGAGGACTGCACCAACACCCTCGTCAGAGGCATCAGTGCTGAGCACAAAACATCTTGTTAGGGTCAGGCAACCGTAGCACAGGTTCCTCGGACAGAAAGTTCTTCACAAGTGTTGAAGGCTCGGTCTTGTGCATCTCCCCACTCCAGTAGGTTGGGCTTCCCCTTGCGCAGAACGTCCAACATTGGAGCAGTCACAGTTGCAAAAGTGGGGCATGTATTCTCTGTAAAACCCCCACTATGCCAAGAAAGGACCGCAGTTGTTTTTTTGTCTGGGGACGAGATGTTTCTAGAATTTTTGTTACATTGTCCTTGAGCACACCTTTCATTCCTTCCTGGAGACGGTGACCAATGAAGTCAATATCATCTGCGCCAGTAACACACTTGCTGGGCCTCGCAGTCAAGCTGGCAGAAGACAGCCCGTTTGAACAGCTTCCGAAGAATTTCCAGGTGTGCTGTCTATGTTTTGGAATGGATCAGGAAGGATGTCATCCCAGTAGTATATGACACCTTCCATGTTGCCCAATAGTTTTCTCATGCCCCTCTTGAGTGTTGCTCCAGAATTCTTCATACCGAAGCGCATTCGGAGGAACTCGTATGTCCCATCTGGAGTCACAAATGCAGTCTTTGGAATGTCTTCTTCTGGTATGGGACCTGCCAATACCCCTTACTGAAATCGATCTTGGAAAAAAATTATCTCCTCTCAGTCTCTGGAACAGGTCAGCAGCTGTATTCATGGGTTTCAGGGTCTAGGTAATCAGCTTGTTGAGTCGCCTAAAATCGATGTACACTCAGTTAGTACCATCTTTCTTTTTGACAAACAACTGGCGACGCGTATGGCGACCCTCGGGACTCTTGTATAACTCCCAGTTTCAACATGTCTTTGATGTCTTCTTTCAGCGACTCTCTGGTAGCATAAGGCAATGGGTAGGGCTTTGACCTGATAGGCTCAGGCGATGTCAACTTCACTTCTTCTGCTGAATCAAATCTGTTTTTCCTGGAAACTCAGTGAAGATGCTTGAGTGCTCATTTAACAGTCCACGTATTTCTGTTTGCTGCTGGTTATTCAGTTGTGACCCAAAAACTACACTGTCAATAGTTTCCTGAGATTTGAAATCATTCAGTTCTAACAGCTCTTCATCGTTCACAGAACTTCCCTCAGGGACGTTGTCACCATCACTGGAGGGGTAAGGTAATTCCCATTCTTGGAATTCAGCAGCATGCACATCTGTAGCTGGTTTTCCTTCCCGTTCAAACTATTTTTAAGCATATTTGCGTGGAAAATCTTCTGCTTGTTTTTAATTTTCACTTCATAATCATTCAGCCCCTTGACTGCTTCTACAGGATAGGGTCCTTTCCACTGCATCAGCAGCTTGTTATGGTCAGTAGGCAGCAGGACAAAGACTTTCTTACCAGGCTGCTATTTCCTGACTTTGTTCTTCCGGTCAAAGTAGTGTTTGCATTTGCCTTGGGACTTTTCTAGTTCACTTCGGGCTAACTGTAAGGAAGCTCCAATGCCTTCACGCAGCTCAAACACATATTGACAGCTGTTCTTGATTTCTGGAGATTCCACTTCTTTTGTCCACAGTTCCTTCAGGATGCGCATTGGTCCTCGCACAGTCCAGCCGCACAGTAGCTCAAACGGAGAAAATTCAGTAGATTCTTGAGGGACTTCCCTTAAGCGAATGACAAGGCATTGATATATCTGTGCCATTGTCGTGGTTGGTCAGCACACAACTTCTTCAGCATGGCCTTTAATGTTCCATTGTATTTCTCTACCAGGACGTTGCACATGGGATGGTAGGGCGTGGTGGTGCATTGGTCCTCGCACAGTCCTGCCGCCGCACAGTAGCTCAAATGGAGAAAACCCAGTAGATTCTTGAGGTACTTCCCTTAAGCGAGCGACAAGGCATTGATATATCTGTGCCATTGTCGTGGTTGGTCAGCACACAACTTCTTCAGCATGGCCTTAATGTTCCATTGTATTTCTCTACCAGGACGTTTGCATGGGATGGTAGGGCGTGGTGGTCAACTGGTGGACACTGAGAAGACGAACAACCTCCTTCATGCAATCAGATACAAACTGGGGTCCCTAAATCACTTAATATTTCGTCAGGCACACCCAGTCTATTGAAGATGTCAATCAGGGCATCAGCAACGGTCTCAGTATCGATGCGTTTCAGTGGGACTGCCTCAAGATACCTGGTGGCATAGTCTACCAAGTGAGGATGTATCTGTGTCCTGGTTCACTGGCTGGCTTGATTTCTATGAGTTCGATGGCCACCCTCTTGAAAGGTCTGTCAGTTAGTGGCATCTTCTCCGTGGGTACCTTTGGAGTTCTTCCTTTGGGTTCAGTCTTCTGGCACACGTCACAGGATCTGCAGAAGCAAGCAACATCGCCCCTGGATACCTGGCCAGTACAAGGCTGCTATGATTTTGTCTGTGGTCTTCTTGACACCCATGTGGCCTCCAAGGATGGAGTTATGGGCCACCTCCATCACGGACTTTCGTAGACTGGCTGGAACAAGAACTTGACAACTGATTTGACCCCCATCAGTTATACCTTTTTTTCTTGTACTGTCTGTACATTCGTGACACCATTTTTTCTTCACAAGGATACCTCGGTGTTACCCCTAGTCATGGCGTCTGTTTTGCTGGCATATTTTTGCAGAGAAGGGTCAGCTTGCTGTAACTGGATCAGTTTCTCTCTGGTTACTTCTGGGATTTCTGTAGATTTGCTGCTGATCTTCAATGGTGTAGATCTCCCTTCTTTCTCCTTCTTGGATCGTGCGCGTGTTGTTACTGCACAGGTGTGTGGCCACTCAGGATCAGGATCATCGGCTGCACGGGCACCTTCAATATTGCCGATGATGACGTCATGAGGAGGACTGGGCAGGCACAAAGCATTCACCTTCCCAACAAAGAACGGTGTAGAAATTTCAACATCAGCTGTAGGGACGGCCTCAACATGTCCATGGACACATCGTAGGTAGCCGTTCTTGCCAGTAAACTGCTTTTTCTGGAACAAGGTCCTTCTTAATGATGACTCCACTGCACCCTGTATCTCTGAGCACCCAGCACTTTCTTATCAGCATAATGTCCCCTTACCACAGGCATGACACTCAGATCACTCTTCGCACCATTAAAGAAAGGCACATTGCACCACATTCTCATGCTCTTCAGGGCTGTCGCTGGTTTGACCTGAGGTAGATCTCCATCTCCTCCACGACGGGTGTCTCTCCTGACTCCTCCTTTCCCTGATGGCAACATTGGCAGATGTTAGGCTTCTTTTATTTCCACCCTGGCGTTGGTCTTTCCGGTCTTCATGACTAAAGTGTGGAGGGCTGTGTTTATCTGAATGCTTGGGCAGTCTGCATTCAGCAGCCTTGTGACCCAGGCGTCCGCAATTGAAGCATTTCAATGGTGAAGTTGATATACTTGGAACCTGGACTGGTCGTATCCGGTCTGTAGATGGTTTTGATCTAGTGTCAAGGGTCCGGTTGTGAGACTCCAGGAACGTCTGTGCAGCAGCTTCAGTAAAGGATTTGAGGCTCTGGTCTTTCTCTTGTAGAAGGTGGGATGCAAGGTCTTTAGGACAGGATTCTACAAATTGTTCTTTCAGGACCAGATATGACAAGCCATCATAGTCTTTCTTTCTTCCAGCCAACTCCAGCCATCTGTCTAGATAGTTTTGAATCCTGATCAGGAATTGAGCAGAACTTTCGTTCTTCTCTGGCCTACTGGACCGGAAACGTTTGTGGAAGCCTTGTTCAGAAAAATCATAACTTCGAAGAGTTCCATTTTCAGTGTTTCATATTCATTTGCTTCTTCTCGGGGTAGTCTTGAGTATACTTCAAGGGCATGACCAGTCAAAAGGGCACTTAAGTTGGTAGCTCACTGCTCTTTTGGCCATCTCATTGCTTCAGAATGGCGTTTCAAACCGTTCCAGATAATATTGAGGTTGTCTTCCCCGTCTACGAAAGCTGGAAGACGTGTCTCTTAGCAACTTCAGTTTCTGACTGCAAAATGCATTCACGACTTTGAACTCCCACTTCTGCCATACGCAGTTCAAATTCTCGTTGTCTCTCTTTTCTCTTGGTGTTCTATTTCAAGTCTTTTCAATTCTCTTTCAGCAGCTCGCTCTTCTCTTTCTCTGTCCTGCTGTCTTTTCCTGTTTTCACGTTCTTCTTCTAGCCTTCTCTTCTCTTCACGTTCTTCCTGTCTTTTCTTCTCTTCACGTTCTTCTTGCTCTAGTCTTCTCTTCTCTTCACGTTCTTCCTGTCTTCTCTTCTCTTCACGTTCTTCTGTCTCCTGTCTTCTCTTCTCTTCACGTTCTTCCTGTCTTTTCTTCTCTTCAGCTGCCGATTCTGTTTTTCGTTTTTCCAGCTCTCTTGCTGCAGCCTCAGCCTCTTGAACATATTTTCAGAGTTCATCACCTGCAAGGCCTAGTTCCTTTCCAGTCTTCACGTATTCCATAGTAACTCAGACTAACGTCAGCAATCAGTCACTGAAACAATATTTTCCAGTGCTCAACTACAAACTCTGGCAACAGTCTTTCGTATGACTCTCCTAGCTCTGTAGAATCCTAATTGCTCCTGCAGACACAGGCGACAGTTTCCTCCACTTCCCTGGACCTGCTCGATGCACTAAACGCTGTACACACCCTCTGTGTGTACGAAAACGTGGTAAAAGACTTTCTTGATGCTGAACGTTTTGATCTAAGTTTCGATTCTTCTCTCAGACGGCAGCCGATGCAGTACGTGACGGCGTTTGTCGACGTAGATCTGGACTGGCGTCTTCAAAATCGCAGTTCGTTTAGTACAGACTAGCGAATAATGTCTCTAGAATAAGCACCAATGCAGCAGGATCTTTGGCTTGGCCCCCAAATGTTACAATGCTAAAATGCGCTGACTTCCTCAGTACAAGGTACGTGCAGTGCTCTAGTTTGTAAGAGTTCGTTGTAGATCCTATTGTAGGTGTTCAGCTCGCAGACGACAAAATACACTGGGCAGTATTGAAACGAAGAGGATCCTTTTATTTACAAACGTTAAAGAATATAGGAACAAAAACAAACCACTGACCTTCAGGTTCAATAAGTCGTACATGACCACTTAATCGTACATGCAGCAGCGAATACTCTACTAATGGCAGCTTCTCGTCGACTAGACTCAAACTCGATGAAGATTCGAACACTTCTAGACTAGAACTCTTCAACAACACTCTCTCTCTCTCTCTCTCTCTCCTCTCTCTCTCTCTCTCTCTCTCTCTCTCTTGTTCTGTGTGTGTGTCTCTCTCAGTCGCACAGCTCTCATTCTTTTGTATGATATTAAAAGAATATTCTCGAACCTACTCAATTATTCTTTTCTAGAATGTAGACTGTGAATATAGACTGTGATCTGTTGAAACAGAGAGTGGAGCCAGAGAGGCTGTGGGATCATTAGGCTGTGATCTGTTGAAACAGAGAGTGAAGCCAGAGAGGCTGTGGGATCATTAGGCTATGATCTGTTGAAACAGAGAGTGGAGCCAGAGAGGCTGTGGGATCATTAGGCTGTGATCTGTTGAAACAGAGAGTGGAGCCAGAGAGGCTGTGGGATCATTAGGCTGTGATCTGTTGAAACAGAGAGTGGAGCCAGAGAGGCTGGGGGATCATTAGGCTGTGATCTGTTGAAACAGCTTGTGATCTCTGGCATCGAGAGGCTCAGGACCCTAAGGGCAATGGAAGAGGCTTCCTACTGTGTGGAAAGAAAAGTCCAGGCTGTGAGGTGGCTGTATATGTTCTGAAAACAGCATGTTGCTTTACGAATTATAAATACATTCACATTTAAAACAAAAAAGTTAGTGCTGTTTACTTAGTTTTCATGAATTAGATACACAGCATGAGTAGATGTGCTTCTGTCTGTATAACTACAGTCTCCTTTAATTACTCATTCCTCTCCACAGATTCTTGTGGATAAAGCAGAAAGATCTGCCCTAGGTTTTCCGTACCTCATGATCAGCCAGTTGTTACTTTTTGTTGACATTAATAAACATATGGCATGTCTTCGAGAAAAGAGTCCCTTAGAGACGATGATCTTCATAACGTCTGTTTCCACGACTGCGCCGAGCAGTCTGCCCTTCTGGATAGCTCGCCATCTTACAGGAGAAAAACCAGGGAGTCACTTCGTCTGTGTTTACCCACCACGCTCAAAGTAGTTCTCCTGACAAACGCAGCACGCTTTGCTCTGATTCGTGGGCCAGTGGACAAGAGGGCCAGCTTGGTGATGTCTCATCTGCTCTTGGTCAGAAGATGATTTGATGCCTGGTGCTGGACACCCAGGGATTATTTCCTGTGCATTTCACGACTTAGTCGATTTGTTTCTGTGTGGGTTTGTTTCAATTCCTGGTGCTTGCGGATCATGACAAGAAGTAACGAGCAAGACAGGTTTCTTTTTTACCAGTAACTTACAGCATGCATTAGACTTGACTCTAGATACCTACTGAATCCTGCATCACAAGGCCTTGTGTTTGCACTCCATGTCACTTGTCACAATGTCACCTGCGCTTGACAGCCTTGAGTTTGTTGAATTCATTGCTTTTTGAATTGGCTTGCTACAGATCCACAACATGCCCCCTGCTTAGTCCTTTGTGCTGCGGTATCACGAATTTTGTTTGCCGTAATCTGCTCTGCCTGTGTCAGAGTGAGCTTTTCATATTGCGGATAGAGAGAAGATAGTGTGTCTGATTCAGTTCAGGGTAGGATGAATGAAGTGGGATTAGTGATAAATGATAACGTTTACCAAAAAAAAATGAATGTTAGATGGCTAAAGCTTTCAAGAATTCAAAAGACAATGAGAATTTGGAGACTCACATACCAAAACGTCGGCTTGCTCGATAACATGATAACAACAGAGTTTTTTTTTTCAGCTGTTCCCATACAGCCTAAGATTATGGAAGGCTGGAAACCATGATCAGAAGGTGTTTTCTAAATCTACAGCTCTGCTTAATTGTAGTGTTCAAGATTTTGAATGATTTGATAGAGATTCCAAATTGATAAATACATTAAATTTTCCAGCGATTCCGTTTGCTTTACTGGGGCTCTTTGTCAGCTAGTTTTCTGTCTAAGTCAGCTGTGTAAACTGGTTCACTATTTAAGTCAGCTGTGTGAACTGGCTCACTATCTGAGTCAGGTGTCTGAACTGGCTCACTATCTATGTCAGCTGTCTGAACTGGTTCACTATCTAAGTCAGCTGTCTGAACTGGTTCACTATCTAAGTCAGCTGTCTGAACTGGTTCACTATCGAAGTCAGCTGTGTGAACTGGTTCACTATCGAAGACAGCTGTCTGAACTGGTTCACTATCTGAAAGTCACTGCTGTCTGAACTGGTTCACTATCGAAGTCAGCTGTCTGAACTGGTTCACTATCTAAGTTCAGCTGTGTGAACTGGTTCACTATCGAAGGCAGCTGTGTGAACTGGTTCTCTATCGAAGTCAGCTGTGTGAACTGGCTGTGTCTGAACTGGTTCACTATCGAAGTCAGCTGTCTGAACTGGTTCTCTGTCTAAGTCAGCTGTGTGAACTGGTTCTCTATCTAAGTCAGCTGTGTGAACTGGTTCTCTATCTAAGTCAGCTGTGTGAACTGGTTCACTATCTAAGTCAGCTGTGTGAACTGGTTCACTATCTAAGTCAGCTGTGTGAACTGGTTCACTATCTAAGTCAGCTGTGTGAACTGGTTCTCTGTCTAAGTCAGCTGTGTGAACTGGTTCACCATCTAAGTCAGCTGTCTGAACTGGTTCACAGCTGACAGATCACGAGCGGTGTGTTACTGGCACCTGCCAGTGTCCTTACCTGGCAAACGACATGTCAACTCATGGCCAGTTTCA
>JADBJO010024622.1:0-5000 GCA_016801955.1 Conus betulinus
CCTTACCTACCTACCTAAGGCAAGATCAGGGCTCAAAGTTCAAGGTCACAACATGATGCAATAGAACAGCAGAACTGCATAGAGGCATGTCAACGCATCGACCCTCCCAGTCTTCAACTTCAGTACAGTGGTAAGTTATTGTAAAAAAGATGAACTCAGCTTGAAATAAAATCCGAGTGAATAACGCCCCTGAAGAGCTGTTTACTCCCCTTCTGAAATTCCTGTGAAGTAGAATATAGGTGTCACATGCGAGTCCCGAAATCTTAGACTCTTCTTTGTGTGTGTGTGTGTGTGTTTGTGTGTGTGTTGACAGGATGAAGATTAGAAAGCGGGGAGAAGGGAAAAAAATCTGAACGGTGGGTTTCATACAGCTTCTTGCACTGTCGAACATTAGAGAGGAGGGCCAGTACAGCCAAGAGCCACAATTACTTCAGCATGATAACCGGTATTTGTGGAGTGCTTAGCGAGCGTCACAAACCTCAGCGACTGGCAAGTCGACAGTTGTGGGTGCAAGCTCGAACAAAATGATCAGGAACATTTTCGACCCCTGTCCATTCTTAACCCGGTTGAATCAAAGTTAGTCTGAGTGTGCAGACCGTATACGCTCAAACGGGAATACTTGGACCACATCATTGAGTCTCAATTCCCTCTACAGACTGTGTGTTTAAAATAATGGCATGTATCATTCATTAGCATTTCTGGTTCGGTAAGTTACACAAGAGCATGTAGGGCAGCAACAAAGGTCCTCCATTCTCGTCTGTTCTGGGCCAACCTCTGGATGGTACCCCATGTGTGGTTCAGGGTCTTCAGCTCTCCCTCTACAGTTCGCCGCCAGGTGTTTTTGGGTCTCCCCCTCTTCCTCCTTCCTTCAGGCGTCCAATGGAGGGCGACACGAGTGATGTTGTCTGGCTCTTTCCTAAGTATGTGCCCTATCCACCTCCATCGCTTTTTCCTGAGAATTGTTTTCATGCTTTCTTGATGGCATTGGGAGAGTAGTTCTTCATTTGAGATGGTATTTGGCCAGAAAATTCTTAATATTCTTCTAAGGTTCTTTGTGAATGGTAGTATTGAAATATGTATGCACAGTTTGTATAGTGCGGCTGCTTGCATGGTCAGAAAAGTAAGAGGCAAGAAGAGAGAATTTGAAAACTTGTTTGATGGCGAATGTTATGCAAAGGAAAGAATAGTGAAAGGATATTTCTAGTGTTTCGAAGAGCCAAAACTCAAAAATACAAGAAAGAAATGGGGGTCATCTAACAGGATAACAATTCCATTTGTCCAAAAGATGGAAAATTCATCCATGTGAAAGAAAGAAAAGAACATGTTGATATGAGAAGAGCGAAAAAGAAACAACATGAAAAAGAAAATGTTAAAAGAATCGACGAAGGATTCTAAGCTGTTCTGGAAAACCATAAAACCCGTAAACAAGAAGACATTGGTAGATAAAGAAATTTCGTCGGCTCAGTGGAACGAGCACTTTCTTTCCACTTTCAGTTTATTACGAAATGAGAATGAAGTAGAGGATGAAAACTGTGAAACGATTGTCTTTAACCTTTATTCTGTGATGCCACAACTGTATAGGAAGTATTGGATGGTGTAAAAACCTAAAGAATGAAAAAGCACTGGTCTAGATAAGATTGCAAGTGAAATGCTGAAAAATGGTAACCAGTTAGTAACTGATTTTTTGTTGTTGTTGTTGTTGTGTTGTTTTTTGTATTGTTATACAATGTTTTATTTCCAAGTGGGTACATTTCCCACTGACTGGGCAAAATCAATTATTGTTCCCATGTACAAGAAAGGTGATGTAAACAACGTCGATAATTACAGGGGTGTTGCATTAACAACTGTGATAAGACTGTCAGAGTGGGCAGATAGGGATGGGAAGGTAAGAGGAACAGGCCAGATTCAGGACAACAAATCATACATTTAAACTATATGCTTTGTTGGAAAAATATTTCTTAATTAAGGAATACCATATTTTTTGTTGCATTTCTAGACTTTCGCAAAGACTTTGATTCAGTGAACAGAAACATTTTATGGGATATTTGGAAGGAAATTGAAGTTAGAAAGGAAACTTTACCGAGCACTTCGAGGCATTTATGATTCTGTTTTGGCATGTGTATGAGATAAATCAGAATATTCGGATTTTCTCAAACATCCACGAGGTGTTAAATAATAAGGCTGTCTTCTGAGACCTCTTGCGTTTTCTTTTTTCATAAATGAACTTGCTATAGAATTATCTAGAAAAGGGACGACAGGGCATACAAATCATTCCAGGAGCTGTTGAAGTATTTCTTCTGTTATTTGCAGATGATGTAATTTTGTTATCAAATGCAGTTGTCAGGCTGCAAACTCAGTTACACGCACTAAGAGAAGAAGCTGACAGACTCAACTTGATTGTGAATATGGATAAAACGAATGTTATGGTGTTTAGGAAAGGAGATCATTTATCATCCAGAGAGAAATGGTGGTCAGAAATAAGGATGACAACTTCGTATAAATATCTAGAGATGGTTTTTAACTACCAAATTAAGTTTAAATGTAGGGTGGGCAAAAACAAGCTATAAAGTCAAACGTGGAGTCATTGTAATCCTTAAAACGATGGAGAATCGTATTCCTTTGATTTGTCATTGTTTTGGAAACTTTTTAATGCTGAAACTGGGGTCAGTGTTTGTTATGTGCATTTGAAATAGGACATCTGGAGAAAGTACGGGTTTTTTACCATGAAGCGTTTGGTTTTTGTTTTTTTGTTTGTTTGTTTGTTTGTTTTTGTTTGTTTGTTTTTTTTTTTATCATACCATTACAAGCTTCTAACAGATGATGTATGGAGAAACAGGCAGATTCCCATTGTGCATTAATGCTTTTTTGCAGAGATGAATAAAATAATTGGTTAAAAGTAGTTAAACTGCCAGAATCTAGATTGTTGTGTAAATAAGCGTGTGTTATGTTAGAAGAACAAATGGATTCGGGAAAGCTGAACTGGTTAAATAATGTGAAAAAGGTTCCTACAGAAAATGGGTTTGGGATAGTATGGCTGAATGAAGAGGTTGGGGATGAGAGAAAATTTCTATCAGAACTCAAAGACAGTTTACTATCATGCTTCAAACAAACCTGGCACTCAAACCACCAGAAAGCAATGATTTTTATTCTTGATATTTCTCATTTTCAAATGTTACGGAACCTGAAAAGTACATCGTAACAGTGTCGAATAAGTGACACAGGGACGCTCTAGTTAGATGTCGAACACGAACTCTTGGCTTGTATGCAAATAAGAGATGGTTTGATACTGAAAGAGTTCAGACGCTTGCCCGGTTTGTTTGGATGGAAATGCACGTAAATATGAGGTCCGCTTTGTATTCTACTGCACAGTGTATGCTAAGATTAGAAATAATTGCACCTTGTTCTCTACGCCTGTAGCAGCAAGTGAAGACTTTGTGAACATTCTCTCCTCAGAGAGAGAGAGAGAGAGAGAGAGAGAGAGAGAGAGAGAGAGAGAGAGAGAGAGAGAGAGAGAGAGAAGACACTATTGCATATTTAGCAAAATACATTGCAGAAACTTACAAAGTTAGAAAAGGTAAATTGAGTTAACCGGGTATTAGGCCTATTCTAAGAGTAACACACAGTTTTCTTGACAATATCGTGTCTCGCTGACGAGGGATGATATACTAGACTGCATGAATCTGCTCGTTGGTTCGACCATTAATTTTTGTGTGCGTTTGCTTGAGTGCTTGCATGGTGTGTGTGTGTGTGTGTGTGTGTGTGTGTGTGTGTGTGTGTGTGTGTGTGTGTATGCGTGTGTATGCGTGCGTACGTGCGTGCGTGCGTGCGTGTGTGTGTGTGTGTGTTGTGTGTGTGTGTGTGAGAGAGAGAGAGAGAGAGAGAGAGAGAGAGAGAGAGAGAGAGAGAGAGAGAGAAAGAGAGAATGTGTGTGTGTGAGTGTGCGCGCACGTGTGTGTGTGTGTGTGTGTGTGTGTGTGTGTGTGTGTGTGTGTGTGTGTGTGTGTGTGTGTGCATGCACGTATGTGTGTGTGTGTGTGTGTGTGTGTGTCGCGCGCGCGCGCTCGCGCGCGTACGTATGTAAGTATATGTGTATGTATGTGTGTGTGCGTGCATGTGCGTGCGCACGCGCGCGCGCGCGCGCGTGTCTGTGACATCAGGCGGTATGTGCAAAACGAGAAAAATCATCTCTCTGTAGTAATTTTGTTGACTGTTTTTTCTGTTTTCATACAGATACCCACATGATACTGATCTATTCCACCTTGACATTAACGCTGTTGTCATTGTCAATAAAATTTTTGTCATTGTCATTGTTCTCTCTCTCTCTCTCTCTCTCTCTCCTCTCTCTCTCTCTCTCTCTCTCTCTCTCTCTCTCTCTCTCTCTCTCTCTCTCTCTCTCGTCGAGCGGCCGTACTAGCTTGCTATAGACTCAGTTTAATTCACTTCTTCCTGTGTGTCTCTATCCAGCGCGTTGTGGATTACTCAGTTGATGTTGTTCGGTACTGTTGGTCAAAGTTTCGTTTTTCTCTGAGCTGGTTCCATTCCAGTCTAACAGCGAGTTAAAGGAGTCCTGTTTCGCTGATACCCCCCTTCCTCTCTTCCCCTTGACCCCCTTTCTCTCTTCCCTAGACCCCTTCCTCTCTTCCCCTACACCCCCCTCCTCCTCTCTTCCCCTAGACCCCTTCCTCTCTACCCCTTGATCCCCTTTCTCTCTCTTCCCTAGACCCCCTTCCACTCTTCTCCTTGACCCCCTTCCTCTCTTTCCCTTGACCCCTTCCCCTCTTCCCCTAGTCCCCTTCCTCTCTTCCCCTTGACCCCTTCTCCTGTTCCCCTAGTCCCCTCCCTCTCTTTCCCCTTGACGTTTCCTCTTTTCCCCTTGACCCCCTTCCCCTCTTCCCCCTAGACGCCCTTCCCCCTCTTCCCCTAGATCCCTTCCCCTCTTCCCCTAGAGACCCCCTTCCTCTCTTCCCCTAGACGCCCTTCCTCTCTTCCCCTAGACGCCC
>JADBJO010024622.1:10000-24904 GCA_016801955.1 Conus betulinus
GTTCATACTTTTATTGTATTTCAGCCCCCCAAATCAGTATAAGAGAGTTTTAGGTCCTGGCCGTCTGTTCCCTTTACATCTGTATGCGATATGGGTAACAACACAGACATTGCCTGTCATTTGAGATGAGACATGACAAGAGGATCCAGTTTTTGCCATGAGTATAGTCGTCATGCCCAGAGCTGGCAATAGATTATTTGGACGACACGACATATATACATTGCCGTGAAGTCATGACTGACAACAAGTGAACAGGTTGTCGTTACTGACGGGGTATGCATCACAGTTCAGAGGGCAGCGGGGAAACCTGCTTTACGATGAATATCAGCGTCGTCTCCATTCCAACTATCCCGATGGTATGTTTGTGTTTACATAACTCAGAAAAGATATGACGCAGGTTATAACATCTTTGACTTGCGCCTCTGAGTTTCTGTGTACTAACAAACGAACAAATTAAATCATTAGGCAGGTTTGTACAGTATTATGAGCTGAAAGAATGGGATTTTGAGTAATGGAATACGGGACGCGTTCAGTGGGAAACATTGTTCGACCTATCCAGATTTCATCCACTTTACGAATATCCAAGTGTGTGATTTCTTTGGTTTACAAAGTTGTAGCTTACTAGCGCTGTTGAGCACTGCACATATTCAGGTCTTCAACAGTGGAACAATACTGGGATTGTCGCCCCTCTGCTGGTTACAGCGTGGTATGGTATAACAGGAAAAATCATAATTAAAACCGTCCTGCCACTTACTTCGGCCACTCAAATTATTATAAAAAACGCATCATGAAGCACAATACAAATGAAAATATAATGGACTGTGGGACGATTGATGTTGCGCCATGTTCAGAATGATTGTCTGGCGCATGTTGCTTACGTGTGTTGCTTTACAGTGAATAACCGAAAGAGAACTGTCGACATACGCACATGAATAAACACAAGTTCAGACCAATCACGTATGAATACATAAATATGAATACATATGATAACGTAAGAATACATAAATATGGACACACACACACACACACACACACACACACACACACACACACACACACACACACACACACAACAATGATCTTATTCATGTAAACGCGCTTAGGTCTACCTTCTTCAAAGCACTGGAGAGTTTACGAACGCCGTAGAATTAGAGCATGATAGAAAACAGCGATTTACAGAATGGAATAGTTGTTCCTTGGCCTCAAAGTGTCCTGAACTGGAGTTGACTTCGGTTTTAATTCTCACTCTTCGCGGATATCCGACAGATTCGTAGGAATTGCTATTGGCGGAGCATGGTTTACTAATGACATTTAAAGATACGTTCACAATCATTGTCACCAATTGGTGGGGTTTACGAAAGGCTTCAGCCGTCTGTTGACCAAGAACAGGCTGTACTGAACAAGCCATTAAACAGCACTGCAGGGTCTGCGTTTTTTTTTTTTTTAATGGGTGGCGCCATGGCGACTTGATAGTGACAGATTTCTTTTTTTTTTTAATGAATGGCAGATGTTTGGATTGAGATATAACAAGCCCGGCTGCTAAATGGGTTGAACGGTGTGTGAGAAAAAAGCCACTGACACTGCACGGAGTGTTAAATAGGAAAATGCACAAAAAAGTAAGAAATCAGTGTTTTACACACACACACACACACACACACACACACACACACACACACACACACACACACACACACACACACACACACACACACACACACACACACACACACACGCACGCACGCCACGCACGCACGTACACACACACACACTCACACACACACACACACACACACACACACACACACACACACACACACACACACACACACACACACACACACACACACACACTTTTCTGTCGCGAAACAGTCCATGATAAATCAGTAAATCCAGTTTGTAATCCTGCCTTGCGAAAATGAATTAGACCTGTTCAGTTACATGTCATTACCAAAAAAACATTCTCTCTCTCTCTCTCTCTCTCTCTCTCTCTCTCTCTCTCTCTCTCCTCTCTCTCCTCTCTCTCTCTCTCTCTCATAGAGAGTGGTTGTGATGTCACAACGATTTAAAACAATATGTTAACGACTTGCAAAGAGCGCGGACCAAAGCTTTGTACGAAATGATATATTGAACAAAACAGAACAGAAAGAGCATGATAAGGGAGGAGGGGGAGGACGTACAAAACGGTGAAGATATGGAGAAGAGCCTACAGAATAATCAAGAGTAGATGGAAGAAGAACAAACACAATAAAAAAAAAAAAAATGGAAGAAGAAAGGGAAGAATAACAAGAAAATGAAAGATTAAAAAGAGGGAGATGGCATAGGATGCAGACTATGTTACACGCACGCACAAGAAAAGAAAAGAGAAGAGAGAAGAAAAGGTACATCGAACAAGAAGAAAGAAACGAAAAAAGAAAAATCGCAACGAGGGCAAAACAGATGTCACATTGTTTTGAGAGAATGGAACTTTGTGCGCGATGACTAACGAGGATTAGGATTTTTACGTGAATATTACGGAGATGGATCCATGATATGACCACACATTCTCTGCGCTGCCTATCATGTCACATCCTGGCGTCAATCAGATCTTAGAGATACAAAGACACTTGCAATGACTTGCTGAAGCGGCCTGGCCCGGAACCCTCGAAGTCGCACAGTGGATGTGACTCACTTTGTCTTGTCTCACTTTTCCATTTGAGGCATTGAATGCTCGATCTGGTTAGGAAATGGCAGTTCCAAAAATCGCACATTATAACGGTTCTAATACAGTTCAAACCCCCCCCCCCCCCCCCCCCCCCCGTTTCATAGCCAGATTCCCATGACATTAGCCGCTGAGCCCTGGCGACAGGTGTTGTAAGAGTTCTAGCCAAAAACGTTCCGCGGGACCAACGTCGACCCACTAGCGAATGAAAAGGAGGAAAAAAAAAGAGAGAAGTATGAAGATAAGGAAGACTAGAAGGGACATTACGAGGAGGAAATAGTTTAAAATGGAGCCGGAAGAAGACAAACAAGAAATGAAGGAAAGGAAGGAAAGCAGACCTTTGGTATTTGCCCAGTGTCGATTCATAGCTGAAATATAAAAGTGAGGAGCATAGAACAATGAGAAGAAGAACATGAACAAGTGAGGGACGAGGGAAACACGGAACGGAAAGAGGACAGTGCATGCAAAACATCAGTTTTTACAAATACGATGACCTAATCGTAGCTTTAAGGGGACAGGATGGGCTGGAGGGATGTGGGTGACAAAGGGAAAGGGAGGTGGTTGAGTTGGGAAGTGGATGGAAAGAGGAGGAGGAGGAAGAGGAGGAGAGGAGAAGAAGAAGAAGAAGAAGAAGAAGAAACTGCTGCTGCTGCTGCTGGTGTTGCTGCTGCTGCTGCTGCTGCTGCTGATGATGATGATGATGATGATGACGACGACGACGATAACGACGATGATGACGACGACGGGAAACGGAGACAGAGGACACAGACGTAGAGGAAGAGCACGACCACGGCGACGACGACCGCGCCGACTTGTGAACAAGAGGGTACATGTCGCCCCATGTGTTTGATTGCAGGTGTGGACGGCCAGTGTGCGAACAGGACGGACGGTTCTGGTGTTGTCGGCCAACGAGTCTTTGAAGACATTCGTGTCTCCCAACCACCCCAACAAATACCCCAAGTGAGATCCAGGACGGACGGACAGACAGAAACAAATGCATGCATACATGTACGCGCTCACACACACACACACACCACACACACACACACACACACACACACACACACACACACACACACAACGGACGAACGACCACACACACAGACACGTGCACAGGCGCACGCACGCACGCACGCACGAACGCACATGCGCGCGCACGTACACACACACACACGCGCACACACACACACACACACACACACACACACACACACACACACACACGCACATTTACTCACTCCTCCTTTGGAGAGAGGGAGAGGGTGGGGGATCGCTTGCACGAATGTAGAATGACAATGCGCGCGCGTGTGTGTGTGTGTGTGTGTGGTGTGTGTATGTGTGTGTGTGTGTGTATGTGTGTGTGTGTGTGTGTGCGCGCGTGCGCGCGCGCGCGCGCGCGCGAGTGAGAGAGAGAGAGAGACAGAGAGAGAGAGACAGAGAGAGAGAGAAGGAGTTCGCGCGTGCGTGCCTGCCTGCATGCATGTGTAACCGCGTGTTTTAATGCTTCATTGTAACTGTAGCTGTAGATGTTTGTATGCGTGTGTGGGAGTGCGTGCGTGTGGGTGTGCATGTGTGTGTGTGGTACGCGCGCGCGCGCGCGTGTGTGTGTGTGCGCGCGCGCGCGCGCGTATATGCATGTGTGTGTGTGTGTATATATACTGCTGGATGATGCAGCAAGTCGTACTGCCAGTGGCTGCTAGTGGCACCGTCCGACAACTACACCATCGAGATGATCACCTTTGTTATGGACCTGGAAGCCTGCACCTGACTGCGTCTTCGACCACATCGCCGTCTTTAACGGTCAGTGCCAGCAAGCGTCTGTCCACTCCCTCTCAGCTTTTGGTTGTTGTTGTTGTTGTTGTTGTTGTTGTGGTGCAGTTGTTTGTCGTAAGCTTGACAGCATGAGAATGTGGTCTCTGTCTGTCTGTCTGTTTTTTCTGTTTGTCTCTCTCTCTCTATCTCTCCCCCTCCCCCCCCCTCTCTCTCTCACCGCAAGATATGACTGTCTCTATTAATTACAGAAGCGTATGTTACCTCTTTAAACTGCAGCAGAATATATGTATGTGTATGTAGTATGTATTTGTTGTATACATGCGTAAATTTGTACACACACACACACACACACACACACACACACACACACACACACACACACACACACACACATACACACACACACACACACACACACACACACACACACACACATATATATATATATATGTATTATATATATATATATAATAATTTTAAACCTTATGTTTTTAACACACACACACACACACACACACACACACACACACACACACACACACACACACACATATATATATATATATATTTGATCAAATCCAATACGACATGATACCACATTACTGTAATATTAATGTGTATATACATATAATGTTGTTAATACATTTAAAACCAAATAAAAATGCATAAGAAAAAGCTCTTCATATACACGCGAAACGAAGGGAGGTTGTTTATGTAGGCATTTCACGGCTAACTGCTACTGATGAAGGTCTTGTGTCGAAGCGAGAACGAATGAACGAACGAATATTGTAGTTTATGGAGATTGAACGAAAAAAATGAATGAATGAATAAATGAAGAATAGAATGAATAAATGAATGAACGAACGACCGACCGACCGAACGAACGAACGAACGAACGAACGAAGAGTAAACGAACAAATGAACGATTGAGATAATGAAACATAAATTTTGTTGAGAAGCATACTTAGAATTAAAGTGGGCGGAAGAAAAAGATCCCAGACTGTAAATTGTCAGGATCACCAGGAGGGCAAATCCCCTCTAGGGGTAAGTTCTTGTCAGTGACACCGCCGGGAAAGGGAGGGAAAAACATCTGCCACGGTGTGCCAGCACAGCACAAACCATCGTCAAGGGAATCGAGGTCTTATAAGGTACCAATGGCTGGGAAGTTGACAGAATTCGGCGAAATACATACCTTGACACATATTTGAATGAATACGAAGAAAAGAGACAGACATGAACCATGAAGACGATGTGAAACCAGCCTCTTCTCTTGTTCGGCTCTTTCCTTTCGAAGACTACTCGTCTTCGGTACAAACGAAATAAATGTCAGCTCCGAGGAGTAGAGATGTATTTTTCCCCCTGGTTATATTTGCCTACCGCCATCCATCCCCTCGCCTCCTTCCCACTCTCTCCGCCTTGACCTATCCCCATGCGCAAAAAACAACAACAACAACAACAAAGATAATGTCCTCTGATTGGTCCATGAAAGATCGGCCTTCGGTGCAGTGTTGGACACAAGAAAGTGTTGATGAATTACAGGCTTGTTTTGAATGTACAGATTGGAATTTGTTTTTGAATTCTAGTTTTGACATAACGAAGCCACCGATGTTATTTCCAGCTACATTTCTTTCTGTGAACACATGATTGTACCTACTAAAACTATCAAAATATTTCCCAACAACAAACCTTGGGTTACAAAATCTCTGAAAATAACTCTAAATGAGAAAAAAAGAGCTTTTCAATCAGGCAATAAAAGCGATCGTAAGGTTGTACAAAAGAAACTGCAAACGAGATTGAAGAATCAAAAAGAGCTTACAAGAGAAAAGTTGAAAACATGTTCCAGAATGGAAATATGCGAGATGCATGGAAAGGAATAAAAGGTTTTTATCAGGTTCAGGAAAATGTTCAAACCAAAATATTAGTAACAAAAAAACAGCAAAAGAACAGAAGCAATTTGCAGAAAAGCTGAACGATTTTTACTGTAGATTTGATGATAAAGATTTTAGTAAAGAATTAAAGGAAGTGAAGGAAGAACTCCAAAGCAATGTTAAAAAACGATGTTGATGGAAGTGATTCTGTTGTGATTGAGGAAAATGATGTTCAGTTGTTTTTCAAACGTTTAAAATGTGAGAAAGGCAATGGGCCCTGATAATATCTGTGGAAAATTGTTGAAGGTGTGTGCTTCTCAGCTCTCCTATGTTTACAGTCGTTTGTTTACCTGGTCACTTAGAGAATGTATAATTCCTGTTTTATGGAAAAATGCCACTGTATGTCCTGTTCCCAAAAAACGCAACCCAAGCTGTTTAAATGATTACCGACCAGTTGCCCTCACATCTGTTGCAATGAAATGTCTTGAAAGAATTGTCCTCGGTTATGTTTTTAAAAGATACTACACAGTACCCAAGACCCGTTTCAGTTCGCATACCAACAGAACAGATCAACAGATGATGCCACACTCACACTTCTCCATCATGCTTTTTCACACCTCGAAAAACCTGCCTCCTTTGTACGCATTCTCTTTATTGATTTCTCATCAGCATTCAACACCATACAACCACATCTGATGGCAAAGAAACTCATTAACATAAATGTGGGTAACAAGCTCATCATTCTTTGGATAATTGATTTTCTTACACAGAGGACACAGTCTGTTCGATATCAAAGTGTTGTTTCGTCTTCCAGAGTCATTTCAACTGGCGCGCACCCCAGGGTACTGTTTTATCACCAGTGCTTTTTACTCTGTACACAAATGATTGTTCAGGAAGTGATTCAACTTTGTACATTAAATATTCAGATGACTCAGCACTTGTGGATCTTTCCAACTCTGATTCTGTTTACTTCAAGGAGGTTCAAAGAGACTTGTGACTGGTGCGATCATAACTATCTTGATCTGAATGTAACAAAAACGAAAGAAATGTTGATTGATTTTAGAAAGAATCCAAAAGCTGTACCACCACTTTTTTATCAAAGGTGCTGAAGTAGAACGTGTTGAATCATACAAATATTTAGGAACTTTTATAGATAATAAGCTGAATTTTAAATCCCATGTTGAGTATGTCCACAAAAAATGTCAAACCAGATTATATTGTCTTCGCAAGCTGCGATCATTTCATGTGAATACTGACATTCTTCGGACATTTTATTCATGCTTCTTGGAATCTGTTCTAACTTTCTCATTTATGTGTTGGTATGGTGGGTTGACTGTGAAGAGCAGAAATGTGCTTGAGAAAGTGGTGAACGTGGGAGGAAAAATCGTTGGTGAGAGACAAAAAAGTCTGAATGAGCTATACAGGTGCCGTGTTGTTTGTAAAGCGAAGAAGATTACGTGTGACCAGACCCACGTTCTTGCAAATCAGTATGACCTTCTTCAGTCAGGACGAAGATATCGATCGGTTAAATGCAGAAGTGTCAGATTTAAACAAAGTTTTATTCCCCTGTCCATTGATTTCATGAACCGAGAAGATGTTTAATTGAAATCCAAATTCCTCTATATGAATGTATGTCATATGTGAGAAAATGGGTAATGTGGCTAAATTATTGTTTATTTGCTGTGAATGTGTGTGACCACAAATTAATTTCTCAAATTGAGATAATAAAGTTTACTTGACTTGACTTGACTTGACTTGACTATTTCTCTGTACACACATCGTGACAAGGGAGAGAACTGCGAGACAGGGGTAGAGATCGAATCGACGACCCTCACTGCAGTGTGTGTGTGTGTGTGTGTGTGTGTGTGACAATTCATCATCCGGAGGAGACTGTAAACTGATCCGCATGTTGCTATTTAGAGAATACCGCTCAGATCTGTCACATACACGCGGCCCCCAGGCTGTTGTGAGTAATGTGACGTGTGTTGGGTGGGTATTGTGGAACATTTGTTCTGTGTGTGTGTGTGTGTGTGGCTGAACCTGTCAGACGTGTTTTCAAAACAAAAGGCTTTGTGGTGTAAGTCTAGGTATGAACGCTCTAACGATTGTTATCGCCATCGTCGGTGACCGCAGAGGAACGCTGAGACATTGCAGGAACATTATTTGTCTGATGATCTAAGGTAAGCTAGCCGCTTCTTCGCTCAGGCCCGCACAGTCACACGCATGCGTGGGTATACCTGTCTATCTGTCTGTCTCTGTCTGTTTCTGTCTTTCTGTCTCTGTTTCCCTCACTCTTTCTCTCTTTCTCTCTCTGTCTCTGTCTGTGTTTCTGTCTGTCTGTCTGTCTGTCTCTCTCTATCTCTGAATAGACAGACTGAAAGATGGATGGATAGATAAATACAGACAGACAGATAGACAGTCAGACAACAGACAGATGGACAGATAGATTAGTGTTCGACAGCGCGTACACCTTAAGGGAGAAGTGCTATAATTCTCCCGCTTGATCTCCACGGAAAAAAAGGACATAATTATAGCAAAAAGTTTGAGAAATTGTTAAAACTGAAAACATTTTGAGTTTGTTTGTCCAAGTCACAATACTTGCGATAAGGTGTAATCCCACCACAGTACATTAAACAGTTATCACTGCCTCGATTGGCTCTGTAACACACGTCGAGGGACACCCTGGCCACATGTTTACATCAAGCGCTCCAGAAGGTTCAAATTATACGTTGGTAAGATTGTGTTCTGAGAGTTCTTTCGACTGCTTTTTGCGGTGCAGCTGACGACTGTTTTATGTGTGCTGTGCTGTGTTATTTCTCTCCTTTTGTGGGCTTATGGCTTGACAGTAAAGCTTTCGAATCCTCTCTCTGTCTCTGTCTCTGTTTGTCTGCCTGTCTGCCTGTCTGTCTTTCTCTCTGTCTCTCTCTTCCCCTCTCTCTCCTTTTCATTTTCCAAGCAGCTTCTCAAAGTGGTATGACTTGTCGTTCACTTTCCCATCTGTTTATAGGAGGTTCAAGATAAATCGAAGAGAGAAGGATTATGTTTAGTACGAAGTCATCGGCAGCTGAACTACCTGAACACTGATCAAGACGACTTGGTTTGCAACGTGACGCTAGTGTGCTAACGTAAGAGGTCTGCTGTTGCATTTCAAAGAGCAAAGCACGTGATGTGATTGTCAGTGTAAAGGGCTTTGCTGTGACTGCCGAATGACAGGGACAGTAACACCACCACTACAACCACGAAACCGGCTGTATGGAACTGTGTGACCACACACCGGGCCAATGTCAAGGGGAAGACATTGAACAGCGGGATGACGGCAGTGAAGAACGTTTGTGTATTGGGAACACATGCTGATCAGACCTGAACGGAAGACTCAGGATTGTTAGCTGTGAGCAACACATGTGTGCGCATTCTAGGGCAACTGATGAGCTCAGCCTGACCTCAGATTCTCAGGTAAAATGAGACGTGAATTACGAACGTTCATGGACACACTGTACATAAGTGAGTGCACGGTCAGTGAGGTAAGAGATGGCATAAACTGATGGAAAGAGACAGAAAGCAGCTCACCGTGAAACTGAAGGAAAGGGATGCTTTCGTAGTCTCAGTAAAAAACGAGAGAAAGGCTGAGGTATAAATTTGTTAAAACGAGGAAGTGTCTTCTGATACGTGCCGTGCTTTATACAGAAGCGACAGCCAGGGGAAGTTACTGTCAGCTTTCCTGTGTGGCTGGGCTAAAGAAGTGCGCTTATATTCACTACTGTGAAGACGCAGAACAGGTTTTCTGGATATGTCGAGCATGTTCAGACCGACTGAAGATGTGGATTTGTTCAAGAAAAAGAATGATTCAAGTGGAGGCGAAATGAAGACAGAGGAGACATAGCGTATTCAACAATCTGTTCCAGATAGTTATTGGATAGACAAGATACCAGGTGGTATAATATGGCACAAGTCATCCAGTGATGATAAAATGAAAAACTCAGGAGTGAACAAGTTCTAAGGAGCGAAACAAGTGGTACATTATATGGATATTAAAAAGCAAAAGAATTGTATATAAAAATGTGTGAAGTGGAAAAGTTCTGAGAGAGTGCACGTTTTTATTGAAAATAGTTTTTACATATGTTTATTCCCGTTTGGTGGTAGTTAACATTGTGGAGAACAAACACTTATTAAAGAATCTTTACTTGGCATTTGGACAGGCGTAGTAAGGAAGGAGCAGCATGCATAAAAATGTGTTCATCTGCTTGTTCACAAAACAGGAGGAGGTAACCCGAGGAGAAAAGATAAAGATGTCAGAACAGCAGGTTAAGATGAAATAATGCTGTTGAGGAAGTTCATGCGAGATAACAATGACGAAGAGAAGGATAGCAGTGGTGATCGTTCTCATCTCCTTCACCACACACTGGTGGCAACCAATCCGATGTCACACCGCAGACCAGTGGTACACATCGGAAACACCTCCATCCAAGGATTACGTAACCTGGTGGGCGACCGCCCCGTACACAGTTTCCTGGGCATCCGCTACGCCCAGGCCCCCAAAGGCCGACAGAGGTTCAAACCTCCGGTGCAGGAGGACCTTCCTCTGCACGTGGACGCTACCCGATTTGGGGCTCGCTGCGCCCAGTTCCCCTGCAGAACATGGGCATGTCCGAGGACTGCCTCTTCCTCAACATCTACAGCCCACCCGCACGTCCTGGGCATCTCTGGCCCGTGCTGGTATGGATCCACGGAGGGGCGTTCATCGTTGGTGCCGGAGACGCCGTTCAGGGAGAGGCTCTGGCTGCTGAAGGTCAGGTGATTGTGGTGACTTTCAACTACCGGTTAGGGGTGTTTGGGTTTCCTGTGCACGGGCGACGACTCTTCGGGCGGCAACTTCGGCTTGCAGGACCAGCAGGTGGCTCTGAAGTGGGTGCAGGGGTACATCGGTTACTTCGGCGGAGATGCGGGGAGGGTCACCCTGGGTGGGGTGTCGGCCGGCGCGGCCAGTGTCTCCATCCATTCTCTTTCGCCTCTGTCACGTGACCTGTTTCATCACGTGATCCAGATGAGCGGGTCAGCCAGCAGTCCTTGGGCCAGGAGGTCGTCTGCTGATGGCTTGGAGGCCGCCAGGGTGAGAGAGAGAGAGAGAGAGAGAGAGAGAGAGAGAGAGAGAGAGAGAGAGAGAGTGTGTGTGTGTGTGCGTGCGCGCGCGCGCACGTGTTTGTGTGTGTGTGTGAGTGTGTGCACGAGCATGCGTGCGTGCAAGCGTGTATGCATGAGTGTATGTATGCGTGTGTACATATAATTATGCGCCCCTGGGTGCGAGTCTGTGCGTGCGTGCGTGCGTGCGTGCGTGCGCGCGCGCGCGCGCGCGCGCGCGTGTGTGTAAGCAATCAAATGCCTTTATTTTGTAATTCTGGCCCGTCATCTCGGGTGCTCTATCAATAGTCAATCATCCTAGCACCCCAGCGAACGGCCTCATCCAGGACCATTCTGTCGCAGTCCCATCAGTTTATCAACTCCTAAAACTGGAGATCGCAGTGAGGTCACCCACCAGTGGCAACCCCGCACTTCCGCTGAATCACCTCAGCAGTTTCCACTGATACGTAAGTTTCACAATCTCTTTGCCTTTTCTTGTACAGGCTTTAGCAGCGCGACTGGACTGCTTCGCGGAGCCCCACAACACCCCCACTCACTCCCTCGTCAACTGCATGCGGAAGCAGCGACTGGCTCGTTTGATCAAAGCCAGCACTGTGCTTTTCCCCCGCAAGGTGGCGCTGTCTGTGGTGGACAACAGCTGGGGCCCTGTCGAGGATGGCGTGCTGGTGACCGACCCGGACGAGGCCACACCCTTCACAGGGCCCCTCCTGGCAGGGCTGATCGACGGCGAGGGGGATGCGTTCATGAACTGGAACGTAAGGCTTTCCCCCCCTCCAGTGCCAAAGTAGAAGTAACGTTTATGTGTATGCGTGCGTGTATCTCTCCGTCTGCCTGCCTCTCTGTCGGCAGGTATATGTGTTTGTCTTTTTGTGTGCATGTATGTATGTATAATGTGTGGATTTATATATATGCGTACTATTGCAAGAACACTTATACGCATTTCTAGAGCTGTATGCTTTTGATTATTCTCTTGTTGTTGAGAGCAAGTCTCTTTTTTTAAAAGAAGGAAAGATCACTCGCATAATGATAAGGCTGCTCTGTATTTTGATAACCCAAACAATCACACATGAGCACCTGCAATTACCAACACACTCTGGAGCCACGAAAAACCCAGACATCTGCAACTGCTGAACAGATTTGGGAACAGGGTTAACTGGATGAGACCTACGTTATGCCAAACCTTCGCTTCAGCGCAGCTCACTGATTGCTGTTTAGAACACACACACACACACACACACACACACACACACACACACACACACACACACACACACACACACACACACACACATATATATATATATATATATATATATATATATATATATATATATATATATATAATGAATATTGTTAAAACGCCTGATGTTGTTTTGAAAGCGCTCAACCCCTTGGGGAGCAACATCTGTTAAAAACAAGTGGTTTAAAACAGTTCTAAAAAATATCTACAAATTTGTTACGAGCAGTACGCTCTCGTCAGGATAATTCTGACGAGAGCGTACTGCTCGTAACAAATTTGTAGATATTTTTTAGAACTGTTTTAAACCACTTGTTTTTAACAAAAAACAAAAAAAAAAAAAAACAAAAAAATATAAAATATATATATATATATA
Organism: Conus betulinus; assembly: GCA_016801955.1. Lineage (NCBI taxonomy): Eukaryota > Metazoa > Mollusca > Gastropoda > Neogastropoda > Conidae > Conus > Conus betulinus. Next base: position 23,089 of record JADBJO010024622.1, read on the forward strand.
TATGTGTGTGTGTGTGTGTGTGTGTGTGTGTGTGTGTGTGTGTGAGAGAGAGAGAGAGAGAGAGAGAGAGAGAGGGATGACGGGCAGGTGAGGAAAAATCTTGTGAGTCTTCCAAGTAGAAACTGCTATCGGCTCCTTTGATGATGTCAAAGGCTGCGGCTTCCTTCTTGAGAATCTAACCGGAATGGAGCGTCTTTTGGCATCAATGTCATCAATTCTATAGACTTTCATTGTCATGAAGGTGGGGTTGCATTTCTGCAACATCCTGACGTACAAATTATATGAAGAGGAAAGAACAAGCAAGCCAGTGTATTCTTCTTATCGATACTGGCAGTCGGAAAATTGCGGCTGTGCGTGCTGTTCAACCCATGTTACGTACGGCATACTCGATTCATATTCAAGAAAGCTGACACCCGAGTTGAATCTGAGTGGGACGGAACCCGAAAGTGCGAAAAAGCTGACGACCTATTCTTCTTGGCACACGTACAGGTGCAGATGTGTTCTTCTGTCTCATCTTCCTAGCCACTTCAGCGGCATTGCACTCACGTCGCTCACTCTGGTCCCCAGTCCGTAGCCACAGCCTGGTTCATCCTGCCATAGCCCCGGCATCAGCAGTCCGCGGGGAGCAGCCAGTGTTAGGTCTTCATGAGTAAGCCATGAAAGGAGAGGAGGCACTGCACTGCTGTACGTCGAGATACTTCAGTGGCGTTTAGTGGTGCCTGTTCTGATCCAACATACACAGGACTCCACCTGCTAAGCCCCCTACTGACGGCAATGATCGCTCAGTTGCGGAGCCACCGTGAGTGAGCTGTCGGTTTGAAGGGTGCCACCGTGTGCGCCCAACGATAGTCTCCAAGAATTTGCGGACACCAACAGAACCACACCAAGGGCATGGATGATGGGAAGTAATCGACACGTGGGCCAAGATAAAGGGCAGAGCATGAAGAACTTGAGACTTTTTTGACGCTGATCGATGCAGGTGAGGATGAGAAGAAGGTATTATGAATTTCCATTCAGATCTGAGACTGCGTGAGAAGGCTGTACTCTACGCTTACTTTTATAACACATCCCAGCGTCAACAAGGTCCGAGAAATACAGACACCTGCAGTATTGGTCAGACAATTTGAGCAACACTATTAAGTGGATGAAACTCAACCATGCGGTTCTAGTCTCTTCAACAGAGCCCATAGCAATCTCAAATCTGGATAGGAAGCGATCGGGGCAGAACAATCCTACAAATAATTGGCTCTGATGGGAATCGAACCTATGATCTCCCAGCTAGGAGTCTGTGACGCTGACTAGGAGCTGATATTTTTGATAGTTTAGTATGCTAAGGCCCCCTTCGGAATAAAGCTGCGAAGCCGTTCTTTCCTGATCGCGTTTTTTATGTGTAGTTCAGACTGCACTCTCGCCTGACTCTCACACACGGCTGCTGCCGCTGCAAACATCGTAATATTCGGGCATGCTGAGGCTCGGTCTTAAAACAGACACTATAAAACACCTTCTGGGAGTTACAAGAAAAGAAGACAACACGCGTTGTAATGATCCTTTCATGCTTTAAGTTTCTTTATCTGCTTATATTTCCACACAGCAGCCCTGACTGTGACAGTTAGGTGACAACCCTGATAGGGCCCTTTGCGGTCGGATGGGCTAAGAAGAACAGCATCAATTGAATAGAAGGTCCCTAAGCTGCATTCGCGAGGAGCATGTTTGATAAATATCAGGGTGGCACACTTACTGCTCGTTACATAGCCATGTGTGTGTTAACTCTCAGTGTTGACCCTTACAGTAGCGTTTGTGTCCAACCATGACTAAA
>JADBJO010024623.1:0-15000 GCA_016801955.1 Conus betulinus
ATGTCAGAAAGAGATACAAATTATGAACTCGCCTTCAAAGGGGTGATGGAAGGGTCTATCTTCTTGCTGATTCCGGGTCTTGAGGGTCAGCAATTTGCTGTTGCCATTTTTGTCAATCATCCAAACCTGTAGTGGAGAAGCCACGCCCTGTCAACCCAAACAACACAACAGGCCTTTGTAACAGGCTAGCTAACAGGTTTCTATGCAACGTGGACTCGCTGGGATGAAGCACGACATGAAATATTGTTTGTTTTGAACAGAAAGACGCACCGGTATACAGTTTCAACAAAAATACCCTTTGCCACTCAGAAAAGAACATCACACCAGCGTCAAAATGATAGTAATAATAATAATAGTTATCATTATTATTATCATTATCATTATTATCATTATGGTAGTTGTAAGGCTCAAAATCTTGATAAAATCAACTCTAAGCGCACGAATGTAAGCACAAGCGCGCGCGCGCGCGCGCGCGCACACACACACACACACACACACACACACACACACACACACAACACACACACACAACACACACACACACACACACACACACACACACACACACACACACACACACACACACACACGAACATATAATAAATCAAGCGAGGAAATCTCTTAATCTGCTCAAGGTTATAAGTTTACAAAGTTGGGGCCAGGAAACAAAAAGTTTAATACATCTGTCTTCTGCTTTAGTTAGATCCAAACTGTCATATGCACAAGAGGTCTTTTTTAGTGCTCCTAAGTACTTACTAAAAAAGCTTCAGTGTATAGACTCTAAGGCATACAGATTAGCCCTTGGTGTTCCATTTCATGCTTCAGCTTTAGGAACATACCATGAAGCTGGTGTCTTACCTCTTGATGACCATCGTGAACTAGCATGCGCTAAGTACATTCTTCGCTGCTCAACTATTCAAAGTGCTAACCAAACGGAACTGGATATGAGGTCTGATGTAGACTTTCCTAAACGCGCTAAAAACATTCGGGCCACTGAAACCATACTAACATATTCTTCTCACTTGTTGACAAATTCAGGTATCAATCATAAAAAGCTTGCTGTGCGTTTTCCCATAAGTCCCGTCCCAAACTGGGAGCTCTTCAAACCAAAATTTGATTATAACTATACTACAATATCTAAAAACTGATAACATTAATATTCTAGCTTGCGAAGCAAAATCACATATCAATGATTGTTATCGTCACTTCGTAAAAGTCTATACTGATGGGTCTTTATTAAACAATAATGCTGGTTGTGGCTTTGTCATTCCATTTTTTTAAAATTGAGAAGTCCTTTCATCTTGGGGCAAATCTGTCTATTTTTACAGCCGAACTAATAGCAATATTAATGGCCGTAGAGTATACAAAGATTTATCATTTGACTTTTATGGTATTCTCTTCTGTGTAGATTCTAAATCTGTTCTTCAAGCTTTAAAATCTGCTAATTCAAAACATCGTGCTGAAATCATATCAGAAATTATATATTTATTCACAACCTTATGTCAAGAGGTATAACAGTTAATTTTTGTTGGGTTCCTTCCCATTGCTTCATATCCGGAAATGATGGGCTGACAGGATTGCTCGAGCAGGTGCAAACAATTCTGACAATACGGCTACTATTCATATTCCCTTGGGCTTACATGAAGGATATTCTCTCTTACAAAGAGCCTCTTTGAAAAATTTGAGGAATACTACAAGAAAGTGTTCTCCCCCGAATACACAAACCCGACTCTTCTATACTTTGTTGTACGAACTCTCGAGCAAGTAATCTTTTTAAAAGGGCTTCCGCAGTAAATCCAGTAAACCGTAATACAAACATAGGATTATATCCAAGACACAGTAAACAACTTCTCTCCTTATCACTTAGGTTAAACATAAATGCATTTAGAACAAAATATGTCAAGAATATTCGATGTGCTTGCGGCGTCCTTGATAATTGTGCAACAACACATGTTCTATACTTTTGCCCCTACTTTGATTCCGATTTGTCAGAATTTAGAAAGGATGCTTCAAAGTGCATATTCCAGGATACCATGTCTCTCTTAAATTTTGTACGAATTCTTATGTTACGCCCAGTTGGCTCAATCCTGTAATTGCTGTTTCATGATCTTTTTTTATACAGTTGTTTGTTTTTACTCTTGATGTTTTTTTTTTTTTTTTTTTTTTTTTTTTTTTTTTTTTTTTTTGTACAGTTAATTCTTACTTAGAGTTTCTCCTCATCACACAACACACTTCAAGACGTGTTGAATGGCGAAACAAAAGTGTCAAAAGAGAGGAAACATGGAAAAAGAGTTATGTACAAATATTTACATCTCAAGTTCCCACACCGAGTGGGTACAGGCTGCAGTGGGAGTAGTAGGGATCGTGGAGAGGACTATTAGGAAGAAGAAAAGAGGTGAGTTTTAAGAGCAGTCTGAAAAGAAGAGAAAGTAGGCAGTTGACGGACAGAGAGTGGAAGTTTGTTCCAGGAGAGTGGGCCAGAAACAGAGAAGGCACGTGGGCCAAAGGTACTGAGCTTGGTACGTGGAATCCGGAAAGTGAGAGGATCTGAGGAAGAGCAGAGGGTGCGTGAGGGTTTTTAGATATTGAGTAAACTGGTTAGATAGTCAGGGGCTGCATTGTTGAGGGACTTGTAACAAATGGTGTCAAGTTCATAGTGTATGTGTTTTGATACAGGTAGCCAGTGAAATTGCGACAGAAGAGGGGAGATGTGGTCAGTCTTTTTCTTCTTGAGTACAAGGCGTGCGGCATTGTTTTGAATGCGTTGTAGGGTGTGGATAGTGGATTTATTGACACTAGAAAGAGTGACTTGCAGTAGTCGATACGAGACGTAATGAAACAGAGGGCAAGTTTGACAGTTGCTTCGGTAGAGAGTTTTATGATGAGGCTGATGCGACGAAGGTGGTAGTATTAAGATTTGGCGGTTTGGGTCACAAAGTTTTGCATGGAAAGGGTAGAATCAAGGTGGACACCCAGATTGTTGGCGGAGTCGGAAATTGGAACGGATGTCCCCTACATTTTACACTGCTTGCATAATGTCTTTAATTTTTCAGCAACCTTTTGCCTCCCCACGCTTTCGTTTTGTTTCATTTTTCTACCCTTCGCTGGCTGCTTTGGGGTGCTCTTGGATTCTTTTTTGAACTCTTGGTGGTGCGAACATTCACAGTATTATGGACGTGGTGTGTCTCTATTTGACGCCAGGAGCACAGACACAACCAGCCGTGTCTCCCTGATGAGTCCGATCCAGCGGACGAAAGCCTAAAGCCGGCAATACGAATACGAATACATCTGCCTTCAAGAGGGATTACGATGATTCCCTCATGCAGCGAGTGAAGAGATTTCATATCTATAATGCATTTTCTTAGTTTCATGCTCCCATTTTCTTCACCTTCAACACCCCTCCCCTTAAGTCCAAATCCTTGCCAAGTCATTACCGTGATGACAGAGGGGGTTGTTGGCCTGCGCTTGTTTCCCCCCACTATTAGATTGTTCGTCCTTGTATTTGTCTGACTTTATTCAAGTTTAAAAGGCTGTGCCGGTCTTGAATAAAAGTTACTCTGTGTTAGGTTTTCTTATGGGAGCAAGAGTTACCCTACTTGTTTATTGTTTACAGTTCCCTGCCTCATTTCATTTTCAAGTTTGGAACGGATGTGTTGCGTAATTGAAGAGAAAAAGAGGGGGGTAGTTGAGAGAGCTTTTGATATGTGCTTATCAGAATTACTTCTGTCTTGTGCTCATTGAGATGAAGTTTATTATTTCTCACCCAGTTCTTAACGTCAGAGTAAACAGTCAGATGTGAGAGTCAAGAGGGTCTGTACATTGTCGGGCGAGTCACTGTCATAAAGTTGGGTGTCATCAGCGTAGAAGTGGTGTTTAAGGGAGTGGGATTTGATGATGGTAGACAGGGGAGAGTTGTAAAGAGTGAAGAGACCAGGGCTAAGGACAGATCCTTGTGGAACACCACAGGTCAGATTTGCAGGCCTAGAATGAGTGCCATTGATGAGTGCAGTCTGTTTTCTGTCTGAGAGATAAGAGGTGAACCAATGGAGGACCGTGTCAGAGATACCAAAAAGTGTGCTGGAGTCTGGTGAGGAGTAGTATGGTCAATAGTATCAAAGGCTCCAGACAGGTCAAGGAGAGTAAGAAGAGAGATTTTACCAGAATTGGTTGCAAGGAGGAGGTCATGGAGAACGTGGAGCAGAGCTCTTTTTTTGTACTATGGAACTGGCGATAGGCTGACTGAAAAGCATTGAGGAGATTGCTGGCGGAGAGGTGAGAGTTCAGCTGATTGAGGACGACTTTTTCTAAGAGTTTCGACAGGAAAGAGAGGTTAGAGATAGGTCGGTAGTTCTTCAGTTCGTTTGGATCAAGGTTGTGTTTCTTGAGGAGAGGGCGAATAATGGCAGACTTACAGAATCAGGGACAGTTCCAGTTTCCAGGGAAGTGTTGATAATGTCAGTGATGAATGGGAGGAGAGTAGGAAGACAGTCGGAGTAGAGAGAAGCTGGAAGAGGATCAAGTTCACAAGTTTTGAGAGACATGGATCTGAATGTATGGAGAAGTTCTTCCTGTGAGACTGAGGTGAAAGTGCTAAGAGGTGAGCCAGAGAAGAATGGGTCGGGTGGGCAGGGTTGACAAGGCATTGCGTCAAACGTTTCACGGAAAGTTTGTATTTTGGTGAAGTAGTTGGAGAATACAGTTGGGAGTTCTTCATGAGGGTGTGTTGTTGTGAGAGGTGAGCTTTTTTATGTGCCAAGAAGATGATTCATAGTTGTGAAGAATTCTTTGGAGGGAACAGGAGGTCGCGATTTTGTTTCGTAAGTAGCTGGTTTGGCAGATGCGATAAGGTGGATACTCGTGTTTTGCAGTGTGGAAGAATTGCTTGTGAATGATTAGTCTGGATTTGCGCCAGGGGCGCTGAGTTCTGCGATGGGCACGCTTAGCATAAGCAGTCTCTGGAGTTAGCCAGGGGGGGGGGGGGGGGGGTTGGGTAAGTGTCGAGTTGTAGCTGGGGCGTGAGTGTCAAGGAGATGGCGGAGAGTGGTGTTGAAGTGTTCAGCGAGGTTGTGTGACTTCACAGACAGGAGACAGGAAGCACCAGATGAAAACGTAGAGAGATTGATGAATTGAAGATTACGGCGAGTTACGGTGTGCCTGGCACGAGCAGGAGGGGAAATGTCGAGAAAGCAGAGAACTGCAGAGTGGTGGGATGGCAGGGCAGCAGAAAGCAGAGAATTGCAGAGTGGTGGGATGGCAGGGCAGAAAGCAGAGAATTGCAGAGTGGTGGGATGGCAGGGCTGCAGAGTGGTCGGATGGCAGGGCAGAAAGCAGAGAATTGCAGAGTGGTCGGATGGCAGGGCTGCAGAGTGGTGGGATGGCAGGGCAGAGAAAGCAGAGAATTGCAGAGTGGTGGGATGGCAGGGCAGAAAGCAGAGAATTGCAGAGTGGTGGGATGGCAGGGCAGAAAGCAGAGAATTGCAGAGTGGTCGGATGGCAGGGCAGAAAGCAGAGAACTGCAGAGTGGTGGGATGGCAGGGCAGAAGTGATGCTAGTTGAAAGAACTAAAACAGTTAAAAGAACTAAAACAGTTGCGAGAAGCTGGATTGGCGTGATCACGAGAAATGATCCAGTCTAGTGTGTGACCTGCTTTTTGCGTTGGTTCAGAAATGTGTTGTGTCATGTTGTGGGTTGGACAGAGAGCTGCAGATGTGTTTGGTGTCATAGGAGTCGGGGTAGTCGTAGTGGACATTAATGTCAGCGAGGATGAGAAGGTTTCCTGCAAGAGGCTTAGTGATCGAGTAGTTGATCAAAGTCAGACAGAAACATGTATGTGGTGAGCTTGTTGGTGGAGGTCGATAGACACAGGAGAAGGTGATGGGGTGTGGGGTGGATTGATAGGATACTTCAACGTATTCGAAAGAAGAATGGGAGAAAGGAAGAGACTGAGAAAGACAGGAGAGGATGGAGGGAGTCCTTATAGAGAATGGCAATACCGCCACCTAGAGATGGGCGAGAGAACGAGGCAAGCGTGTAGCCACTTGGGATGAAACACTTTTCATCTGGTTCATGACCGACTGAGTTCAGCCATGTGTCAATGAGAAATCCAGTGTCTACTTCCTCATCCAAGATGAAACCACCTACTACATCTGCTTTGCCATCTCTGCATACAGACCGAGCATTGAACACATTTTCAGTTAGTTAGGTTTACAGACAGAATGAAACATGGGTGATGATGATTCCTTTGAAACCTTTGGGTGATGTTGAACACTAGGAGACCTGGAGAAAAAAGAGGATGAAAACGAGTCACGGAACACAGAGTCACATGCTGACGATTGAACAGAACAGGAGTGAGTGTCACAGGGGCTGCACGGAGATGGCGAAGACGGTGATGGTCGGGCGAAGTCGGGGACGGTAGTCGCTGAGGGTGAGGACACAGACGCGGTTGTGAAGGCAGCGCCGCTGAGACAGGAGACACAGGCGAAGATGGCAGGGATGAAGTAGAAGTCAGTAGGGGCAGGGGGGGGGGGGGGGGGGGGGGGGGATGGATGGGAGCTGTTGAGGAGAGAGGACGAGGGTGGGGACGAGGATGGCAGAGGGGTGGATGACGTCAGTTGCAGTGGTGAAGATGGTAGAAGCAGAGGCGAGGAAGGCGACGGGGGTGAAGAAAGATGTGAAGTGGTGGAGGAGGGGGGTGGGGAACAGGCAGGAGCTGAGAGGCAAGGGCACTCTGACAGAGTGGGCAGACAGAGAGTGAGGAGGCTGGAGATGTGGTGACAGATTCATCAGCTGCCACCACAAGAATTCGGTTGGTTTTAATACTTGTATGGTCAGGTTTCAGCCACTTGCAGTGAGTGAGCAGGAAATACACAATGCACAGTAGACTGCATGTAGTATAAATACAGGCAAGGCAAGGTGGTGATTGATTGTTGTTGCTTTTTGTTCGTCAGTTTTCAAAATTACTTGAGGTTGAAGGATTGAAAAACACACACACACACACGCACACACACACACACACACACACACACACACACACACACACACACACACACACACACACATATACAAGTTCACAGTGGCCTGTGTGCGCACTGGCAAGACAAATAGCAAATTGACGAGCTGTGTTCACACAGTCACAGTTTACAACAGCCTACAAAACCTCTACACAAACTTACGGTCTTAAAGTGTCCTATCGCATATGTAATGAATATTTTACAGAAACTTTGGATTCAGTCGTTCCTTGTTTGTGTGACCTTTCTCTCCTTGAAGACGACTTATTGCCTACATATGTGATTGTTATATTCTGTTCCTTGTGTTTATGTTCTAAATCATTCTGCTGCTTACAGCAGTACGAAGTTGTATAGATATATTTCAGGTGTTTTTCATGACAGTGAGTGGCGAGTAGAACAGATATCAATCAAGCATACGTCAAGATTTTAGCAAATACGCTCTTAAGTCTAGCAATCAATACTTACATATGCAGTGTAAGTGCCTGTAGAAATATTACAGACAATCGACGAAGTGTGCACTTTGGATGGTTTGGTTGTTGTCTCCGTTGAATCCGAAAGCAACGGCTTAGAGGCCCTAAAACAGAAACACACACACACACACACACACACACACACACACACACACACACACACACGCACACACACACACACAAGCGCGCGCACGCTTGCACGCACGGACACATGCACGCACGCAAGTACGCGCTCGTGTGCGCACAATTTGATTGACATATGTTTTAGCTCACTACTTATCTTCTACAGAGTTTCACAGATTAAGCCTAAATTAATGACCTCTTCAACCTTCTTTGTTGTCGATTCTTTGCATATTTTGTTTCTTGATGGTTATTTCTTTTCAATATGTCCCTCTTACACCTATAAAATTCAGGATTGTCAGTTTAGATGTGTGTGTGTGTGTGTGTGTGTGTGCGTGTGTGTGTGTGTGTGTGTGTGTGTGTGTGTGTGTGTGTGTGTGTGTGTGTGTGTGTGTGAGAGAGAGAGAAAGTGTGTGTGTGTGTGTGTGTGTGTGTGTGTGTGTGTGTGTGTGTGTGTGTGTGTGTGTGTTCGTGCATATGTATGTGTGCGTGCGTGCCTGCGCGCGGGCGTGTGTAAGTGTTTGTGTTTGTGTGCATGCGCGCGCGCGCGCGCGCGCGCGCGTGTGTGTGTGTGTGTGTGTGTGTGTGTGTGTGTGTGTGTGTGTGTGTGTGTGTGTGTGATTTTTGTTTTCTCATTCAATTTTAGAGCAGAGGGAGAACAAGTTGTAGACAGAGAAAACTAGCATTGAATGGCTTAGAAGTGAAAACCATTCATACATTCGCTCGGTGCAACATGTGTATTTGGAGCAATTTCTGTTTGTTCAAATGTTGTTTACGAACTACCTGATTACTGCATATACAAGTACTGGTTGAAGAAACAAATGACTGTCTTGGTAGTCGGCTGTACTGCAGTTCAGAAATCATTTATCTTTCTTTTTGTATGGAATTTGAAGAACGACATACAGGCCTGTCAGAAACACAGTTGAAAAGAGTATCATGAGTGAAAGATACGTGTTCCCAAAGTAAAGGAATATGTTGCTGCATGAAAGCCTGCCTGGGTTGAAAAACCAAAAGTGACAACCTCTTCACTTGAATAGAAACAATATCATTTTAACAATTTTTCCGAGAGTTTATGTTGAAATAAAAAATCTGCTTTTATTTCCAATGTAACCAGAAGGTAAAAGATGACAATAAATTAGAAAGAAGAAATCTGCGTTATAAAATGTCGTCAACTGCATTCTCAAGACATCTTCCTCCTCTTGCATTTACATCATCTGTCCACTTGAGGTGTATGGCCACGTTCAGTGTTGAACTCTTCATACCGTTCTTAATGTCTATGTTCCCACTGACTGAGGTTAGATAACAAAGAATTTACCGTTTCCCATCGTTGATAAAATAAAAATCCTGGGAATTTGTTTTCCAAACAGAAACAATGGCTAGAAATATTAAAGATAATTGGAAAAAGTCGAGTTAAAAGAAACCATAATTTGATAAAACAATGAAGTAAAAGGGATCTCAGGATACATAGCAAAAATTATTGTAGTGAAATCCTATATTGCCAGCCAGTGGACATTCGTTATGCATGTATAGGTATCCCGGAAGCAATTCTTAGGCAGGTGAACACTTTGTTGTATAGGTTCATTTGGCAAAGAAAATTTAGCAACAGAAAAGCTTTCGAAAAGGTAAAAAGAAAAACAGTGGAAAGTGATTATAGTGAAGGAGGACTTAAAATGATTAGTATGTTAGAATTTCAGAAATATTTGTATTTACAATGGGCTGGAAAGCTGTTTGTGCTACTAACGAGAATTGGACCTTTACACCCAAATGGCATTTGGGTAAACTTGCTACAGAATGAAATATTTTCAGGATAAACTGCAGATCAAAGCAGCTACAAAAAGTGAGTGAAATAGAAAACGACTTTTGGAAAGAAATCATTGTTACATATCTAGATAATAAAAAAGAAATTAAATTACAGGATGTTAACAGCAAGAACGTTCATAGTCAAATGCTATTTCATAACACTCTAGTACAATATAAGAGCAAGGTTTTGTACTTTCAAAATTGGTTGGAAAATGGATTTGAATGTGTTCAAAATATAGTGCATGCACATGAAAACCGACTCTTTTGCGTTTAGAAGAAGTTTCAATTGTAATAGATAAAAATAAAGCAAATGTAATTTTTTAATACAACGCTCTTTGCAACGCAGTTCCAAGACAATGGATGAATGGGATTCAAGTGGCAAAATGAGACATGAAAACATCCATGTGGAGTCCTGCATTGCAAGTGAGTTTAATGTAAAACCAAACAAAATAAAGACCTTATTATTAAAAGCGGGAGATGAAATCAATCTAAAACCTCACGCTTATGAAGTCTGGCAAAGAAACTTCAATTTTGTTCTCAGCGACAGTTTTTGGATCTTGCCGAGAAAAGTTTCAAAAGAAGTTTGGTTACACGAACTACAATATACTGACATATTGGCATCTCAAGAATAGGATAAAAGGAAAATTTACAGTAAGAAAAAAGAAGTATCTAGAAGGGCACTTGAGAAAGCGTAGACTTCTATCAAAGTTGTCTCCCTTCCTGGTTCTGCCCTTTTGTTCCGGCTCACTGCGCAATTGAACGAGTACATCCTTCAGCCACGTTTCATCATCTTGGCACTAAATTTCCACAAAATGAGTCGTGTGTTTTCGTGTAACAGCCTCGACAGACAGACAGAGAGGAAAACAAAGACGCTGGTAATATATGTTCTCAAAAAGGAGTGACTGAGGGCGAGGAAGGAAGCAAAATGTAGAAAGAAAATGTTGCTGGTAATATATGACTAATGTATGACCGGGCAAAGGTAACTGTGACATAAACACGTACTCTGCCATATCGTCGTCACTCGTTTCGTTGTGCGTGGCGACGTCTTGTCCGCTCTGGGCTGGGGGAACCCGTTCTGTATTCTCAGTCATGGTGCCAACAGAGGTAGTGGGTGGATTCTGGGAGGAAGCTGAATTCTCAGTCCTGCCATTATTTCCTGGTGATTGTCTCCTACACACACACACACACACACACACATACACACACACACACACACACACACATCAGTAATCCTTTCGAGTCTGAAGAAGAATGTAGGAGGAGGTTGTTTTAGTCATGTCTTTAGTGTAGTGTATAATAAAAACGGGTAAACATGGTAAGTTGTGAAGGCGCGTGTGTGTGATGAAAAAAAACACACGTGTGTTAAATCACACGATGGCATGAATCGAAAATGGTAAAATGTTCTATGGTTATTGATAAAGTGGTTTTTCTTTTACCAGAGAGGGTACAGGCAGACAGACAAAAAATTAAACTGGTTGTCTTCACCTCCGCCCTCCTTCCACCTTTAATGACTGGCCCAAGTGGTACACAGGCAAAAGTACATTATGTATGTGTGGGCCTATGTGCGATGCCTTTCGTAGAAAATAATACGCGCTGTACTTCAAAATCTTTAACACCTGACATCAAAAGACAAAGACACTGTCTCCTTCGAGGAGAGTTGAATTGTTTTTTTGTTTTTTTTTCTTCAGTGAAAGATGACATTCTGGATAGTCTCATGTGGTCAAGCTAATCTATTTCTTTGTGTCTGCGTTTTGCACTCCCAGTTATTAGAGAAGAAATGCTGTCTGCTTGTCTGTGTGTCTGTCCATGGTCAAAATGTGTTCCACTCGCTCCAGACAAAAGTTCTGAGCCGATCTTTCTGAAAATTTGTAAACATGTTCATTATGGGTCACGGATGACGCCCGATGTTTTCTTGTAACCAGAATAGCCATTACTAACGGCTATAAGAGCCCAACACGGTTTTTTTTCTTCTTTATGGCTCAGTGACGAAATACATTATGACGCATGTTTTGATCGTGACGTTTTTCAACCCCCCCCCCCCCCCCCCCCCCCCCCCACCCCCACCTTTTTTTTTTTTTTTTTTTTTGACGTATTTGACGAATTTTAAAATAGCTTTAGGCCTAATAACTGACTGGCAGATCATGGGTCTTTTCATAGTAAACATACTCTGGACATGTACACGCGTATTTAAGATAAACTGGGAGTACGCTTATATGCTTTGCATCGTGTTATTCATACTATTTTCAATACATCTGGCGACGGAAGATAGCAACTCTGTTTGCATTAGTTAAGATAATTAAAGAGAATTAGCTTGGAAAGTTTCTTTGCCAAAAAAAAAAAAAAGAAATGAAAACAGTTGGTCCAAACCAGTGAATATGTCTATCACAGTGGTGCGCTCGGGTATGAGAGAAGGAAACTGTACTTTTTGATGATACGTAACAGCACTTGAGAATGTTTACTTCTTAACGAGAAAGACAGAAAAATTGCCGTCAAAACATCCAAAAAGGTACTTTGGAGCACATAGACTTCTGTGCAGGTCGAATAACCTCCTCGCTCTGCCCTTTGCTTGGGATCAATGGCGCACTGCAGCAGCTCCCTCCTTGAGCTACAGGTTGCAGCAGCTCCCTCCTTGAGCTACAGGTTGCAGCAGCTCCCTCCTTGAGCTGCAGGTTGCAGCAGCTCCCCCTCCTTGAGCTACAGGTTCTTCTTTACATTACATTTCCAGGACATGAGTCCAGCAGTTTTTATGTAAAATCGCTGGCAGAGACAGAGACAGAGAAACAACCAATTAGACTCTGGTGAATACACGGCTTTCATGCCAGAGGGAGCTGCGACATAAACACGTACTGTTGTGTAGTTTCAGCAGGACGTCCCTCTTGGGGTCCGGCTTGTCCAGCCTGGTGTTGGGGTTCCCGTCCTGGACTCGCTTCCGTGCCGACAGCAGGAGTAGGCCCACTGGTTGGATTCTGGGACGGACCCTGATTCTGAGGCCCGTTTTCATTTTCTGGTGATTCTCTCCTAACACACACACACACACGCACACACACACACACACACACACACACACACACACACACACACACACGCACGCACGCACGCACGCACGCACGTGTACACACACACACACACACACACACACACACACACACACACACACACACACACACACACACACCAATCATCCAAGAATTAATGTAGGGGATTATTTCATCACGTTTAGTGCAGTGTATTGTAAAAGGTACACATGGTAAATTGTAAATGCGCGTGCGTTATAAAAGAAATATCATGTGTGTTAAATCAGAAAATGGCATGTGGTTAGTAATAAACTGGGACATTCATTTACCTGAGAGGATAGGGGTGGGTAAGCGAGAGAGAGAGAGAGAGAGAGAGAGAGAGAGAGAGAGAGATGCTTTTATTTTTGTACAGTTTTAGGGTAAAGAAGGCACTAGTAAAAGCCAGAGGAAACTTGCATAAAGGCTTAGAAGTGAAAACCATTCCTACAATTAGCTATATGCAACGTGTACACCTGGACCGAATCGTCAGCTTTTTCAGCTTGTTAAAAGTTAGTCTACTAACAACATGATCGGTTGCACATGCAAACAATCGCTGAAGAGACAAATGAGTGCCCTGGCAGATGGTTGAAATAAGAAAGACATCCAACTGAACATTGTATAGTGCTATGCCCCGACCTACGACCATGATGAAGAGGACAAACATGGCTTCTACAGCAGGCTGCAGTCCACACTGACCAGGCTGAATGATAAAGACATCATCATTCTCATCGGAGACATGAATGCCTAGGTAGGAGGAGATAACCGAGAATACAAAGAAGTTATGGGCGCCTACCCACTACTTACTTACTTACTAAACTTAGGCCCATAGCTCAAGGATGAGCATGGGCCATCGACAACACTCCGCCATCGCACTCGGTTCCGGGCTGCTCGCTGAATGCCTGTTCAGTTGGTCCCCTGCCTCTTTATCTCTGCCTCAGTGTCTCGCCTCCAGCTGCTGCGAGGTCGGCTTCTCTCTCACCCCACTAGGTGACACGAACGAAAACGGCTAACACTCGCAGACTTCTGCAGGATGAAGAATTCATCATCGGTGGCAGCAAATTTCCACACAAAAGGATTAATAAAACAACATGGGGTCACCAAATCATAAAACTGAAAATCAAATCGACCACATCTGCATTTCCAAGAAATTCAGATGGTCGCTGCAGGATGTCAGAGTGAGGAGAGGGGCAGACGTAGCACCAGACCATCACCTTCTGACAACAAGAATCAAGCTCAAGTTGAAGAAGAACCCAGAGAAAACAACAGTTGAAAGAGAAACTACAATGTAGGGCTTCTTAGAAAACAGCGCAACAGAGAGAATCATTCACATTGTCTCTACAGAATAGATTCCAAACCCTACTAGACCTACACAGAAGATACAGACATAGGCACCCATTGGATAGAAACAAAAGAAGCCTTTTCATCAACGTGCAAAAAGGTTCTCGGATAAAAAAAAATCACAAAGATTGGATCACAGCAGAAACCCTTGAGTAAATCGACAAACGAAAACAGAAGAAAGAACAAGTCAACAGAAGCAGAACAAGAGTAGAGAAAGCAACAGCCCACGTAGACCACAACACCCTCCACATATCCCGGCGGCAGAAATTGATCAGCCAGTCAATAGTGAGCCACCAACCAGGGACGAAATCGTCAGTGCTGTCAAGAAAATGAAGAATGGAAAGGCAGAGGCCCAGACTTCATTCCGGCAGGAACACTAAAGGCTGACATCGACACTACAGCAGACATACTTCCACAACTTTTTGAGAAGATATGGACATACGAGGAGGTCCTCGCAGACGGAAAGACGGACACATCATTAAATTCCAAAGAAGGGAGATCTCAGCAACTGCGGAAACTATAGAGGCATCGCTTTCCTGTCAGTACCAGGCAAGGTCTTGAACACGATTCTTTTAGAGAGAATGAAGGATGAAGTAGACAAAACACCAAGGGACCAAAAAGCAAGCTTCCGGACGGAACGCTCCCGCACAGACCAGGTTGTCATGCTAAAGATCATCATGGAACAAACTTTAGAGTGGAATACTTCACTCTACATGAATTGTGTTGACTTTCAGAAAGCCTTTGACAGCTTGCACAGCGTCAGCTTGTGGCAACTATTACGACACTATGGAGTACCAGCAAATATCACCAATCTGATTCAGAAATCTGTACAGATACTAACTGAAAGGGACATCTTACCAAACCATACGGTGTTCCTTACAGATCGTCGAGCCGTCCTTCAAAGCATCCAGAGGAGAGAAAGAGAGCAGATCCTACAGGAAATCACACAGGAACTGCAGACCTTGAGCAGGAAAGCAGCACCAGTCCTGCTGTGGATTCCCTCCCACTGTGGTATTGCAGGAATGAAATGGTGGACAAAATCTCCAAGGCGGGCAGCCAACGAGACCAAAGAGCCCATGCTGTATCCTGCAGAGAAGCGAAGACCATCATCTGCAGCAATTTCAGGACAGCATGGAGAGAAAGACTACAGGTGGAGGTAGAGAAGGATGACATTCACCATCTTGAGCGTGCCCAACAAGTCGCCATCTTCAG
>JADBJO010024623.1:20000-24904 GCA_016801955.1 Conus betulinus
CGGTGGATTTGCCGGTGTCGGGCTGTGGCTGTGGTCGGAATGAACAGAGAGGGTGGAAGGCCACTGAGGTAGCACAGAAGATGAAAGAGCAAAAGACAAAAACAAAAACAAGAAAAACAACAAAACAAACAAAAAATATGTTTAAAAAAAAATTATTTCTTTGTAAAATTGTGGTTGTTGTTGATCGCAGTTGCAATTCTCTCTCTCTCTCTCTCTCTGTTCTCTCTCTCTCTCCTCTCTCTCTCTCTCTCTCTCTCTCTCTCTCTCTCTCTCTCTCTCTCTCTCTCTATGTACACACTCACACACACACACGCGCTTGTATCATTGTAAAAATTATGATTATAGTGTTATAGTGTTTCCATTGCATTGTGCTTATTTCTCTAACAATACTGTCGAAAATCGTATGATAATACTCTGTCTGTCTGTCTGTTTGTCTGTCTGTCTGTCTGTCCCCCTCTCTCTCTCTCTTTCTCTCTCTCTTGATTACCGTATGTACATTCTGGGTTCTGTCCGCAGAATCTTATCGTAAAGCCTTTCATCTTGTCGCTCAGATCTTTGTAGTAGTGACAGACCAGCCACGCAGATTGACTAGACTGGGGCAAGTAACCATTGCATGTGATGACCGAGTTGCTCTCACTCGTCGATGTCCATCTCAAGAAGAGGAAACTTGCAATGGTAAGTGCCAAGCGTCGGCTTTGTGCCATACTGCTATGGTTCTGCAATCAATCTGAGATCACACACACACACACACGCACACACACGCGCGCGCGCGCACGCACGCACGCACGCACACACACACACACACACACACACACACACACACACACACACACACACACAGACAGATTCACGCCTGAATGCTTGCACACGCCTATGTATTGGCCTGACATATCATAGCTACAAAGAATGACGAGGCACTGTGAATAGAAACGGAAAAACCCGTTTCATGCCTAGGTGTTAACAAAGCGGCTCTGGTCCCTGTTCTAAACTGGTCCTGGACAAGTTGTGTATAGTGAAGGAGCGTCCCTAGTTTGTCGAGAGAGAGAGAGAGAGAGGAGAGAGAGAGAGAGAGAGAGAGAGAGGGAAATGATCATGATCATGACGATGATAATCTTTATTTCCAAGGGTAACAGATAAGCAAACACATGCTTTGTTTTTCATCGGGCCCTTGCCCCGCTAAGGGACTAAGTATGACTAGCGACCAAGACTTACAAAACTTTGAACAAGCACATATACCTTCACAACATTAAAAAGTTCATCCATTAACAATCACGGCGTAGATGACTTTAAAGGGAAAAAAGAAACGATTGAAACAACAAACAAGAATAAAGGAATTGATTACAAAGAAGAAAAGAATCAGCACACACAGATATGGAATCAGCGATCCTCCTATCGAGAGAGAGAGAGAGAGAGAGAGAGAGAGAGAGAGAGAGAGAGAGAGAGAGAGAGAGAGAGAGAGAGGAGAGAGAGAGAGAGAGTTACATTCCTTTGGTAAGAAAAAATGACATACAACAAACTGCTAAGGACTATAATTAGACAACTACAATGCATCGATAATATCAACATTTTTACTTTCTTTTTCATGTACATGATGTAGTTACAAGACAAAACAAGAACGAACGGTATTACAATCAGTTATCAGTAAGCAGCAATGAATTCTTAGCATCAATAATCATAACACGTATTTTCATGATGTGTGTGTGTGTGTGTGTGTTGTGTGTGTGTGTGTATGTGTGTGTGTGTGTGTGTGTGTGTGTGTGTGTGTGTGTGTGTGTGTGTGTGTGTGTGTGAGAGAGAGAGAGAGAGAGAGAGAGAGAGAGAGAGAGAGAGAGAGAGAGAGAGAGAGAGAGAGACGCATTTGTTTGAATTTTAGTAAGTTTCTAAAAAAAATGGGAAGATTGTTTAATGAGATCATTACAGTTGCACCAGAATTCAGCATTTCGCAACTATGTTCACACATTGTTCTGAGTGAGTTTTCGTATTTCTCTTTGTTACATTGTGTATCCTCCATGCCCCAACAGGGGTCAAAGGATTAAATTTGGAATGAAATTGAATTGAATTATGTGTGTGTGTGTGTGTGTGTGTGTGTGTGTGTGTGTGTGTGTGTGTGGTGTGTGTTGTGTGTGTGTGTGAGAGAGAGAGAGAGAGAGAGAGAGAGAGAGATTATAATTCCATTTTTCTATCCAAAATATCACATGCTAAACAGTACTATAACTTTCAATAAAGAGCAATACATCAATATGATCAACAGTAATCCCGACATACATTATCATCTTGCAGTTACAGTGCTCCAAGAAATCAAAGTAGTAAGACATCAATCAATTAGTGACATGGCACCAATAAAAACCAGCGACCACAACATTCATTCATCATGATATAATTACAATCATTAATAAAAACCGATAGTAACCATATCTCTCATTTATCATTATCTGATTTTAAAAACATCAGTGGAAAGGAAACGGTGTATCAGTTTTAATGTGCAGCAAAACAGAGGGTGTGTCTGGTATATGTATTTTTTGTCCCTAATAGCAATGGTCTGCTGTGAAAATGTGTAATTAGTTTTTCCCTGAAGGATTCTGTATGTTTTTGAGTACATCGGAAATGTAGTGGAAGTGAATTCCAAACCACACTACCTGATTAAGATAAACTTGATTTAAACAGGTCTATTCTAGGTGTGGGAACCTGGAATTTGGTTGAATTCCTAGGATTTTATGCTAAATTTAGACTGACAAAGTTTGTGGTGCTAAACCCGATGCAATTTTCCTCATTAGCAAAAATTTGTTGTCTGCAAACATTTCTTTTAACGGAACAGACCCCGCTTTAGTATAATCCCCTTCACTAAGACTAGATGATTTTAATAGGACTGTTTTAAGCGCTCTTTTGTAGACACTCGTAAGAGGTTTCATGGCATTAGTACTAGCAGAAACAAATAGTGTGTTGAACAATAATTGATTGAAGAGAGAACATGCGCGCGTTTGAACAATTTCCTGGCATGAAGGTTTAAGAAATGCTTAATCCTGCACAGCTATGTTTGTCTGGATGATATTGAGGGTACATAAACTGCGAAGGTGATAAGACCAAGAAAGATTATCATCAACATATACGCCTAGAACTCGATGGCTGTCCACCACTTCAGTTTCCCGGTTATTGATAAAAATAGATGGAGGCTGTGTGGTTATGTTTTGTCTTCTCTGTCTTATTGTTATCATCATTAGGTTTTTGTTTTGTTAGGATTCAGTGACATATGATTTACGTTGCGCCAATTACTTAAGATATCAGCATTCTTCTGTAATGAAGTGAAAACAGCTTCCAAGCTGGAACTACTTGTATGGACTGTGGTATCATCACAAAAGAGTTCACATGAATCCTCATTATGAAAGAGGGAGATCATTTAGTATAAACTGAGATCAGCAAACGACCATAACACAGAACCCAGGGGTACGCCATGTTGGATAGGTAACTTCTCTGATAAATTGTTGTTGACACAAACGGGTTGTTGACGGTCTTCTAGGAATGATGTATTAGTTGGAAGGTATTTCCTGTGATACCATATGATAAAAGCTTCCTGCATAACAATTTGTGGTCAATTACATCAAAAGCCTCTGCAAAATCAACAAACAGTGCGCCACAATATTTATTCTCATTAACACTGGCTAGCCATTGATCTACTAGGTTTGTAAGCGCTGTATGACAATAATGATTTTTTCCTGAATCCTGACTGATTTATATTTTAGTAGGTTGGAGGAGTCAAAATGGTGGCAAAGATGTTTATTTATGTGATTTTTTTTTTTCCAAGGGCTTGGACAGAACTGGCAAAATGGATATTGGTCTGTAGTTCGATGGCTCAGATTTGTCTCCAGATTTGAAAACAGGTACTACTTTTGCAACTTTGAACTGAGCGGGAAAGTGACATTTATCAATGCATAAATTATAAATGTAGGTAAGAGTTTCACATATAACAGGTGCTGATAGTTTCAGTATTTTTCCATCAATCCCGTCCAGTCCCGCGGCTTCCTGTCTGCTTTAACTGGCATAAAGCTTGGCAAACATCAGTAACTGTCATAGGCGGAACTGGTGTTGCTGAACGAAGTTCTTAGCATTGCAAAAAGTTTTTGTTTAATTTTTGTAATCCATTTGAGTCATTATTCTTTTCTTTGACGATGTGTTCTGCAACTGTTGTAAAGTGTTTGGTTGAGTTCATTTGGTGTTATGCTGGTAATGGGACTTGCCTTTGACTGTGAAGTTTTTATTCGTAAGTTTCATTCATTGCTTGCCATATGGACTTCGATTTTTGTGTGTTTGGCTATAAGTTCACGAAAAGTTTTCATTTTTTGCTGTCCGTTTGAGTGAATTGACTTTATGAAATCCACCCGACTTCCCTTCTGCTGCAAGCAGATCGTCGTGTAAGAAAAAAGCAGCTTGTATTTCATCAGTCATCCACTTTCGTTGTGCACTATGTTTAACTTCGCTTTTCTCTGGATCAGTTAATTATAGAAACATTTATAAAGCGGGAATTCATGAGGTCAGTGAGAAAGGTATCTTCGTGGAAGTGTCCAAAAGATCTTTAGTGATCTGTTTGTGGGCCAGTTTTATGTTCTGATTTTTGATTCCACTTCTTTTCCACGTAAGCATACTGAAAAGTGGTCGCTGCATCCATTCAAACGGCACACATTTCTCAATGACGTTTGTGATGTCAGAAAGATTAGATGTGGTTAATTAATGTTTTTGTCTTATTGATGTTACTCTGCTTGGCCATGTCCTGTAATTTAGATAAGGTTTTTGTACGAGTAGTCTTACTGCCCTGACTTTTGGCACTTCAAATAGCTCCATGTTGAAATCATCTCAAATTATGAATTCCCTGTAACACTAGCCGATGCCCTGCATCCATCATGGCCGTTAAA
>JADBJO010024624.1:0-24902 GCA_016801955.1 Conus betulinus
AAAAAGTCTTCATGGAACCACCCCTCGTGATAGATTTCCTTGATTCGTCCCCTCAACCTCTCTGGGGGCTTAACCAGGCCCCTTCCTCCCCAACCCCCACAAAATCATTTTTTGTACTTGACCCAGCCCAGGTCCAACTAGCCCAGGTCCAGCAAACTCCAGCCAGCTCAGCAACCGGCCCAGCAGCAACTCCAGCCAGGTCTACAACCGGCCAAGCAACTCCAACCAGGTCTGCAAAGTCTTGAACCACAGCAGGAAGCCTAGGAAGCGGAGGAAAAGTCTTCACTGAACCGCCCCACGTGGAAGGATACGACGAAGTCACTCCTCTCAGCGATCAAACTCTGATAGATTTACTGGATTCGTCCCCTCAACCTCTCTGGGGGCTTAACCAGGCCCCTTCCTCCCCAACCCTCACAAAATCATTTTTTTGTACTTGACCCAGCTCAGGTCCAACTGGCCTAGGTCCAGCAACTCCAGCCAGCTCAGCAACCGGCCCAGCAACTCCAACCAGGTCTACAAAGTCTTGAACCACAGCAGGAAGCCCAGGAAGCGGAGGGAAAAAGTCTTAACAGAACCACCCCTCGTGGAAGGATACGACGACGTCACTCCTCCCAGCGATCAAACTCTGATAGATTTACTTGATTCGTCCCCTCAACCTCTCTGGGGGCTTAACCATGCCCCTTCCTCCCCAAACCCCACAAAATCATTTTTTGTACTTGACCCAGCTCAGATCCAACTGGCCTAGGTCCAGCAACTCCAGCCAGCTCAGCACCGGCCCAGCAACTCCAGCCAGGTCTACAAACCGGCCAAGCAACTCCAACCAGGTCTGCAAAATCTTGAAGCACAGCAGGAAGCCCAGGAAGCGGAGGAAAAAAGTCTTCACAGAACCGCCCCTCGTAGAAGGATACGACGACGTCACTCCTCCCAGCGATCAAACTCTGATAGATTTACTGGATTCGTCCCCTCAACCTCTCTGGGGGCTTAACCAGGCCCCTTCCTCCCCAACCCCCACAAAATCATTTTTTGTACTTGACCCAGCTCAGGTCCAACTGGCCTAGGTCCAGCAACTCCAGCCAGCTCAGCAATCAGCCCAGCAACTCCAACCAGGTCTACAAAGTCTTGAACCACAGCAGGAAGCCCAGGAAGTGGAGGAAAAAGTCTTCACAGAACCACCCCTCGTGGAAGGATACGACGACGACGTCACTCCTCCCAGCGATCAAACTCTGATAGCTTTACTTGATTCGTCCCCTCAACCTCTCTGGGAGCTTAACCAGGCCCTTCCTCCCCAACCCCCACAAAATCAAATTTTTGTACTTGACCCAGCCCAGGTCCAACTGGCCCAGGTCCAGCAACTCCAGCCAGGTCTGCAACTGGCCCAGCAACTCCAGCCGGGTCTGCAACCAGCCGTCCAACTCCAGCCAGGTCTGCAACCGGCCATCCAACTCCAGCCGGGTCAGCAGCCGGTTCAGCAACTCCAGACGGGTCTGCAATTGGCCCTCCAACTCCAGCCAGGTCTGCAACCGGCCTAGCAACTCCAGCCGGGCTGCAGCTGGTTCAGCACCCCAGCCAGGTCTGCAGCCGGTTCAGCAACCCCAGCCAGGTCTGCAACTGGCCCTGCAACCCAGCCGGATCTGCAGCCGGTTCAGCAACCCAAGCCAGGTCTGCAGCTGGTTCAGCAACCCAAGCCGGGTCAGCAACTCCAGCCGGGTCTGCAACCGGCCCAGCAACTCCAGGCGGGTCTGCAGCCGGTTCAGCAACGCCAGCCGGGTCTGCAGCGGTTCAGCAACGCCAGCCGGGTCAGCAGCCGGTTCAGCAACTCCAACCAGTCCAGCAACCGGCCATCCAATTCCAGCCGGGTTAGCAACCCCAGCTCCAACTCCAGCCAGCTCAGCAACCGGCCCAACAATCCCACCTGGCCCGGTCTGCCCTCCAGCTGGCCCAGCAACTGCAACGACTGGCCCAGCAACTGCAGCAGCTGCAGGACCTCCTGCAGCCGGCTGCTGGACCTGGACCGCACCGGATCAGCAACAGCAGCCGACGCTCCAAGTCCGGCCAGCGCAGCCAGTCCAGCGACCAGCCCAGCAGCTGGTGACAGTTCCCTCCTCTTCTGAACAGACCCTTTCTCTAGCCCCCTCAACATCCTCTTCCCTTTCTTTAGCCCCGGCTTCCGCAGAGTCTGCTTTATTTCTTAGGAATGACCCTGCCCTTTATGATGATATAATAGTAGAACAACAAAATGAAATGGAATAAATAGAGGAAATTTTAGCCAATAGACTCCATTTTAGGGCAATAGCGCATATGTATTAAAACAAAAAAAAAGTCATATTTAGTAGTATTTTTCTTGGCAGGGCATGTTTTAGTAGTATTTTTGTAGTAGTAGTAGTAGTAGTTTTTCTTGATGGTAGACTCTGCACAAGATGGAAGCCTCTCCACCCCCTTCTGTCCAAGCAGCAGCTAACCCCGTTGTTCTCCCCTTACCCACGCCTGCCACCGCGCCTCTTCTCATCAAATTGTGGAACCTGAAGGAGGAGAGCAAACTGTTGAAAGCCAGGCGGGTCTGTCGGCAATGCCGTCAGAGACCCGTCGACGTCACTCTGCAACCCTACGGACATTTAATTTATTGTAAGACCTGCGGGTCGTCATTGGAGCGGTGTGTGGGGTCTCTGGAAAACTGTTTTAGCGGATGTAAACTTGGTTAGGATACCAAGATAACCACGAGGAAACCGAGGTCACCCTAATTGAGAGGGAATTCACTACTCCTCCACTAGCACCCTTGCAACAAAAATGTTTTGAGGTGCTTGTTACCAATTGACGCCTCCCTTGTAATGATTTACCACTCCAACTGTATGGAGAGATCGCATACGCCAGGGCTGTAGGAGTACACTGGGAGCGGTAGCTTGATTACATGCGCAGATAGAGTTTTGTTAAGAAGTTTTTTTTTTTTTTTTTTTTTTTTTTTTTTTTCAGGATTTGCTCAGTTTCACGAGAGAGAGAGAGAGAGAGAGAGAGAGAGAGAGAGAGAGAGAGAGAGATTAAGATTAAAATTATAGTCCCGTCAACAGCAGAGGTTATCTCAGGACTGTCACCACATTTCAAACTACCACGTATATATGTTAAAAAAGGATAAAAGCAAAACCTTACCCAATCCGTTTGTCCTCCGCCAGCTCCAGGAGAAGCGCCGTGAGCAGAACAAGGGACTCTTCATCATGTTTGTCGATCTCACTAAAGCTTTCGACACTGTGAGCAGGAAAGGTCTTTGGCAAATTCTGGAAAAACTGGGCTGTCCACCAAAATTCTTAAGCATGATCATCCAGCTGCATGAAGACCAAAACGGGCAGGTTAGACTCTCTGGGCCTGCTGGAGCATCATGCTAAAAAAAATGCTGAAGAGTGTCGGAGCTAGAACACAGCCCTACTTGACACCGTTTGAGATGGAGAATGGCTCCGAGAGGACACTGCATTCTAGCTCCGACACTCTTCAGCATCTTTTTTAGCATGATGCTCCAGCAGGCCCTTGGAGACCTTGAAGACGAAGACAGCATCTACATCCACTACTGCACTGATGGCAGCCTGTTCAACCTGCGGCATCTACAGGCCCACACAAAGACGCTGGAGCAACTGATCCATGAGCTCCTTTTCGCAGACGATGCTGCCCTTGTTGCTCACACAGAAGCAGCTCTACAAAGGCTAACTTCCTGCTTTGCAGAGGCTGCACAGCTCTTTGGACTGGAAATTAGCCTGAAAAAGACAGAAGTTCTGCATCAGCCTGCACTGAACAGACTTTCACTCTCCTCACATCACAGTTGGCCAGGCAGAGCTGAACACAGTCCACCAGTTCAGCTGTCTGGGGTGCACCATCTCTTCAGATGCCAAGCTTGATAAAGAAATTGACAAGAGACTGGCCAAAGCAAACGGTGCATTCGGAAGACTCTACAAATGAGTGTGGAAACACTGGGCATTTGAAGCAAAGCACCAAGATCAGCGTGTTTCGTGCAGTCATACTGATCACATTCCTGTACAGTTCAGAGTTGTGGGTCCTTTTACGTCACCACCTGCAATTCCTTGAACGCTTCCAGCAGCGCTGCCTTCACACAATTCTCAACATCCATTGGAATGACTTTACCACCAACGTCGAAGTCCTCGAAAGAGCGGAGGTCTCAAGTGTAGAGGTTCTACTGCTGAAGTCCCAACTGCGCTGGGCAGGGCACGTCTCCAGGATGGAGGATCACCGCCTGCCAAAAATTGACCTCTATGGAGAGTTGTCGATTGGCCATCGTGATAGAGGAGCACCTAAAAAGTGCTACAAAGACCATCTGAAGAAAAGCCTTAGTACCTGTCACATCAACCACCGCCGTTGGTCAGACCTCGCTGCCGACCGTGGCGCCTGGAGAAGCACCATTCACAAGGCTGCATCCTCGTTTGAAGCCTCCCGCAGAGAAAGTCTCCAAGAAAAGAGGCAAAGGAGGAAAGCACGCCAGGCTGCAGCAGTTCAAGAACCACCAGACCCGATGCTGACCTGTGCCCACTGTGGCAGATCATGCCTGTCCCGCATAGGACTCATCAGCCATCAGCGCGCCTGCAACTGACAACCCAAGATTTTCAGCATACCACCATTGTTTTTCCATGAAAGACAATATCACAGGGAGTTTGTGACATGTTATTAAACTTCACTCAGAGAGAAATCAAAATGAAACTGATAAGGCAACAAAATTGTGTCACCCCCAGCCCAAAGGGACATTTATTTTCCACACCACTCCCTTACGAGCCAGTACACGATGTGATAGATATGATAGACACATTCAGTTCATCCACAAGCATCAGTTTTGAATTTCCTCATAATCATTCTGATTTGAGTTGACTTGCAAGGAAATTGTACTGCGAACCCAAGTCGGTCAGATTTTGTTCCATGCTCACCGAGCTTGTATTGCCAGAACAATATGCAGAACAAAGGCTGGCAGAACTGTATGGTCTGTCCCCAACACCCACAGCAGCTCTAATTTCAAACTTTCATGCTCTGAGGAGGCTTACACTAAGCCTCCACAACGCCAGTGAGGAACTGCTGCTTGAGTTGTCTGATTCCTCGGGCAGGTGGAGCGCATTGCGCAGTCTTGTCCTCAAACACGTGGACGGGAGAAAAAGTCAGCCGGAGGCTTTCCCGCAGTTGACATCAGCTGCTTGGAGGAATCTGACATCAGCGTGTCCTTCTCTGACCGTTGAATGTTATTTTGTTTGCCATCACATGCCACCTCTAAGTCGAGTGATAAATCCGGAAACGTCCTTGGTCAAACTGAAAGTCTCTTATTGTGAGTGCTCTGACATTGACAGTGCCCAGTTTGCTCAGGTGTGCAGAGAACACAAAAGCACCCTTCAGTTCCATCACCTCTGCTGGCATTGATCTGAGCATGAGAATCTTGTATGAGTGTGGATGTCTGGAGGGGCCCTTTGTTTTTTGTTTTGATCTGTGAAAAAAAAAAGAAAAAGAAAAGAGTGGTCTGCTTAAATCATTGTATGGTGTGTGTGTGTGTGTGTGTGTGTGTGTGTGTGTGTTATGTCGAGCACGAGATCCTGTACCAGAGGCGTGCTCGACATAGCACATTATTGTTCTTTTCTTCTTTGGATTTTGAGGGGGGTGTGGTACACCTCTAGTACAGGATCTCCCTGAACCGTAGGGGGTGTGGATCTTATTGTTCTTTTTTTTCTTTTTCTTTTTGAGGGCGTAGGGGGTCAGCGGAGAATTTGTTTTTAAAAAAGTGAGTGATCTCCCCTACCGGAAGTGGTCTGAGTGATCTCCCTTTTTCCAAGATGGCACACACACACACACACAAACAAAAAAGAGAAAGAGAAAGGGGGACTTTGTAGTGAAAGAGACAGCTACTCACCCGCTATTTCTTGCGTACTCTCAACGTAGCTTCCCTTCCGGAAGCGATAGGCGAGTAATAGAAACATGTTGTATATAATACGAGAGAATGAGTGAGAATGAAAGAAAAATGCGAGACTTAACAAAAATGAGAATTCTGACCACCATGTACACCACCACCACGTACATACAAACTACCTATCCTCTTGTCTGCAGTGCCTATGCACCCCCACCCCCCACCCCTTGATAGTGTGAAGTGAACAACACTTCTCATATCGTGTCGATCCTGGTCTAGTCCCGCATCGGTCAGGTTGGTGTCTGGCCTGGATTGTTTTCAGTGCCCTCCGTCAAGTGACTGACAGGCGACGAGCTCTGTCTCCGTCTCTGTCTGTCTCTCTCTCTGTACGCGCGCACGTCAGAGGAGAGCGTGAAAGAAAGAGAGCGAGTTTACAGTATGTCAGTCAGCCCTGACTGGAGGAAAGCGTCTTGGTATTATCCAGACCTGGACGAGGATGGAGCAGCGTGGCTGTTGAAAAGACGCGTCAATAGGCGCGTTTTTGGTGTGGGTCAATGCTTACCCGTGGCCGTTTATCTCACCTTAACCTTTCCCGTACGCCGTGGGTATGAAACCACCCACACACATGGTTTTTTGCTCTGTAACTCAAGTAATTTTTGATTCAACTTTCCTGAAATTTCATGACTTTGTCTATAATGTATCATACTACATATCACCTGAAAATTATTTTGTTTTGTGCATAAACAAAGAAATAATTAGACAATAAATATACAGTACGTCGTGGGTGTGATCACACCCATACTCTCAAGAACAAACCCTTGCATGCTGTACGTCATGGGTGTGAGGCCACCCATACTTACAAAGAAGAAAACCCGTTCGCGCCATATGTTGTGGATATAAATAGACACTAAATATACAGTACGTCATGGGTGTGACTACACCCATACTCTCAAAGAACAAACTTTGCGCGCTGTACGTCGTGTGGTGTGAGGCCACCCATACTTACATGAAAAAAAAACGTTCGCGCCATATGTTTGTGGGTGTGACGTCATGCGTGCTTGCCGGCTACAGAGAGAGAGAGAGAGAGAGAGACGCGTGAATCACGTCTCAGTTCAAGTCTGCGGTAAGTTTTTTTATTACTATCAGTTATTACATTAGATTGATTTATCTACAACAATTCCGAGTGATTTGTTTTTCCTTAGAAAAGAGAATCACTGGGAGAACTGATTGATAATGCCTTTTTTTTTTTTTTTTTTTTTTTTTTTTTTTTGATATTATTGTATGTCTGAAATCCGTTGATCTAAAATCTATTTCTGCAGTACTGATTATAGTATAGACTAGGACGCTAGCAGCGATATGTTTTTAAAAAAAAATTTTTTTTTTTAACCCAATTACATCGAAATGAAGAAAAGCCTGAATTGCCAAAATGTCTGCCATGGGAAATAGGGGGACTTGTGTAGGAAAAAAGGAAGGAGAAAAAGTCCAGGTTGGGTGAAGGGAGAATGGACTGGTACCAGTGCCGGCATCGGTTGAATTCCCTATGGTAAACTGACTCGCCTTGCTCGTGTCTGTTCTCGCATCATGCGATAAGGGAGGAGGGGGGGGGGGGGGGGTGGGGAGGTTAGAAGAAGCTCTTTCGCTTTTTTCAGAACTTACCAATTACTTTCTGATGGGATATGGAATGGGTGCACGCGCGACGTGTGTGTGTGTGTGTGTGTGTGTGTGTGAATGAGTGTGCGCACGCAGATATGATTAGCAAAAACAGCTTTTACAATGTATGCATTGCTGGTTTGTCTGATCAAGCGTGGGCATATTTTATGCGAAATGTTTTTTAGAATATATCTACTTTCTTTACAGCTCCATCTTTACAAACAATGGCCCAGAGACTCAACATCTTTGAAGCCCTCAATCTGGCAAATGGTGAAGGAGATGATATAGAATATGGTATGTATATCACTCATTTTTTTACACACACACACACTCTCTATCTCTCTCTCTCTCTCTCACACACACACACACACACACACACACACACACACACACACTTATGTTGGTTATCTTGCTAGAGAGATTGTGTGTGTGTGTGTGTGTGTGTGTGTGTGTGTGTGTGTGTGTGTGTGTGCACGCGCGCTCACACGCGCTAAGCAACTCAACGCGCGCGCGTGTGTGTGTGTGTGAGGAAGTCAACATCAGATTATTTTCAACTGGATATTGTAATCCATCTTGGGTGTGTGTGATGGTGTGCGGCATGTGTGTGTGTGTGTGTGTGTGTGTGTGTGTGTGTGTGTGTGTGCGCGCGCGCGCGCGCGCGCGTGCATGCGTTGGTGTACATGAGAGAGAGATGAGTATCGTTAGTTCCATCTTACTTCCTTTTCTTATGACTAAATCATCAAATCTGTTTCCATCTGTCCAGCCGTGAACAGACTGCTGGATAGTCATAATTCCTTTGAAGTTACCCGTGATGAAGACCTCAACAGTGGCGATGACCTCACTAGTGATGATGAACCTGACGTCAACACGCTGAGGAATCAGAGTGAGTTTTACCCGAATAATAATGTCATATTTCATTATTATTTGCATGAAAATCATATGGAAACTATACTGTGGCACTAAGACTTCATTAGTTGTGCGCATACAGCACACGGGTGAGGGTGAGGGTAGGGAAAAGGACAAGGAGTGCTAGTAAGTGTGCAATAGTAAATGTGTGTGTGTGTGTGTGTGTGTGTGTGTGTGTGTGTGTGTGTATGCAGGTATGAATGAATGTTGCGTGTGTTTATGTGTGTATATGTATGTGTTTTTGTGCGTGTGCGTATATGCACTCGCATGGCATGTTTTCCGGTATTGAGCTTGGGAGACAGAGCAGATATTTTAGCAACATTATATCAGTCTCTAATGAACTTAATGTTATTTGTGTTGGTTTATATTTATCATATGACATTAAAGAAACACTGAAAACAAGCTTATTGCGTTTTTGTGTTCATTGTTTGTTTGTGATGATCAATAATTTTCTTGCTGTTGTCAGAATTCGGACTAACGCCATTTTCCGATTTGTCGGTCTGTAAACATAATGACAGCAATTTTAATTGCTTAAATTATGGGATTGGTTTTGCAAAATATGGCCGTTCTCTAACCTGATGAGCCTTTGTTTTTCATGGTTTGGGTTTGTATGATGTTTGAACTTTCATATCAAATTCATTTGCTGTGTATCCACTGATTTTTAAAATTGGTGACAATGGAAAGGAAGTATGACGGGTGAGTACCGGAAAACGTGCCATATCCCTGTGTGTATGTGTCAGTGTGTGTGTGTGTGTGTGTGTGTGTGTGTGTGTGTGTGTGTGTGTGTGTGTGCATGCCAGTGTGTGTGTATGTTTGTGTGTGTCTGTGTGAGCACACACATGCATTGTGTGTGTCTGTGTTTGTGTGTGTGTGAGGGACTGTGTTTATATGTCTGTGTGAGTGTGCAAGGAAGAAATGACATGACAGATAGAA
Organism: Conus betulinus; assembly: GCA_016801955.1. Classification (NCBI taxonomy): domain Eukaryota; kingdom Metazoa; phylum Mollusca; class Gastropoda; order Neogastropoda; family Conidae; genus Conus; species Conus betulinus. The sequence continues at coordinate 9,362 of JADBJO010024624.1, forward strand.
ATAATTGCTGAGTGCACAATTTATATTGTATGCTTTTCACAGGATCACAAGGACTCCTCCAAGATGATGGACCAGCATCTGTAGAAGACGTGTTTTTTTCCATCAGACCATTTCGACTCTGATGACTCTGATGAGGGGTGACTTTCCATTCCTTAGAGCACAGGTCGACAGTATGAGGCGAGGGCAGTCTCCTCAGCGTGCAGAGACTTCCACTGTGATTGACCAGCCAACCAACCACTGTCTTTGTTGCAAAAGACGGCACAAAATGGAACTCTGTTCCTCCTGTATCATTTGGGCGCACTTCGTCAGAAAATGTTTTCAGGCCCCCCTGTACTCAAGTGCCTGGTTGTGATGACATCAGAACTCCATCAGATGCATTCAATTTGTTTTTCACTGAAAAACAGTTGAAACTTTTGGTGAAATACACAAATCTGGAAGGAGACCGCAAAAGGGGAGAACATTTCAGAAAAACTGATGAAACAGAAATGAAAGGGTTTGTTGGGTGCTTGTTGTTCTTAGGAGCAATGAAGCAAAGCATGCTGCCAACAACCATGGTGTTTGACCCTTTCTCTGGGCAGATGTTGGTGAGAGCAACTTTCAGCAGAAATCGTTTCCTGCAAATGCTGGCCTGCCTCCGCTTTGATGATAAACAGACCCGGAATGCCAGAAGATGCCATGATGTCTTTGCGCCCTTCCGGGACTTTTGGGATGAGTTCACCAAAAAAATCTCTCAGAACACTATATCCCAGGGCCATGCATCACCATAGATGAGCAGCTTGTGTTCCTTTCCGTGGTCGATGTTCTTTTCTGCAATACCTTCCTTCGAAACCGGACAGGTATGCTTGAAGAGATTTTCTGGGCAGCTGATGCAGAGAACAACTATCCACTTACTGCCGAGCCTTACCTGGGTCGACCTCTTGGTGCGCAACGCCAGGTGAACCTGGGCCGAAACATGGCTATTCAGATGTCCAAGCCCTTTTACGGGACAGGGCGAAACATCACTGCCGACAACTTCTTTACGGATAAGGAACTGTCGGACACACTGCTCCAAAGAAACTGACATTCGTTGGAACAGTGAGAGGCAACCGGACCTTTCTTCCAGAGCCTTTCAAACAAAAGGCTGGTCTGGAGCTCCATGGCTCCTCTTTTGTTTTCCATGAGAAAACAAACCCTGGTAAATTACCAGTCAAAGGGCAACAAAAACGTGGTGGTTTGAGCACCATGCACCACGACACGACAGGCTGTGGATCCAACAGCTATCAAAAAGAGGCCTGAGATCATCAGATTCTATAATGCCACGAAAGGTGCTGTGGATGCCATGGACAAAATGGCCCATGCGTACTCCACCAAACGGGTCACCAAGAGGTGGCCTATGGTCATGTTTTACAATACACTTGACCTCGGCAGCATCGCAGCAAGGGTGATCTGGCAAAAAAAATTTCCAGATGACAAGCTGTCTCAGCCAGACATGAGGCTGCAGTTCCTGGTCAAGGTGGCAGAACAGTTGTGCATGGAGCGGATACAGACAAGGCTTTCAGCCACAAATCTGTCCAGACCGCTCCGGCAAAACATTGAATCTGTTGCTGACCATCTTTCTGAGCAATCAGAACCAGGAACAAATGTAGCAGGCAAACGAAAGACAGCAGCCAGTTCAGGCAAGAGAGCTCCACCAGAGAAGGCAGCAAAGAAAGGCACAAAGAAGCAAGGTCGTTGTGGCTCCTGTCACTGGAAGTCTGACCGCAAGACCACCACATTCTGCTTCCATTGTTGTGCCTGGCTTTGCAGGAAGGAACATGTGAAGCACATTTGCCAGGGCTGTACTGCACTGGTCTCCTCAAGCACTGTCCTTACCATTGCAGAGTAGGGAGGCATTCATCAGCAGTTGCCCACAGAAAATTTGCAGATAAAGTTTTACATGACATACCCGTTTCATTGTATAGTTGCCTCCGCCAAGGCGGGGGTTATGTTTTTGTTATTTGTTTTTTCAATGTCTTGACTTTGGCTGTCATCACAGTCTGCACCAGATAGGGTGATCCCTACATTTTCAAAACGAAGTGTTGCCAGTTCAGTGGGCAGTTTACTTTTATGATTTCATTAAAACGTGTGTGTGTGTGTGTGTGTGTGTGTGTGTGTGTGTGTGTGTGTGTGCGCGCGCGCGCGCGCGCGTGCACTCCGTTTCCAAAATTTGATTTTGAAAGGTAGAGAATGACAAAAGGAGGGAGAAAGGGCCTGCAAAATGTTGTTTATTGTGTGTAACTCTTCTTGTCTTCCGTTTTTTAAAGGATATTTTCCGAACTGCCCAGACTACCATGTACCACTGATTGGAAAGTGTAATTTATTTTGTTGCCTCTGCAACAGAACTGAAATATCAGGGCACAAATATTTTGCATGAGTTGAACACCTTATTTGGCTATATGGAGAGAGGCAGGGAGAGAGAGATGACCAGGAATAACGCAATCTGTTCTTGAGTGGATATGTTTGATTACAAAAAGCGTGTGTGTACATGTGTGCGTGTGGTTGGATGTGCTTGCCAATGTGTGTGTGTGTGTGTGTGTGTGTGTGTGTGTGTGTGTGTGTACGCGCGCTTGCATATGTGTTGTTTGATATATTGGATGAAATTGAATTGACAAAATTAAATCAATGTGTTTGGAAAAATCATTGAGTGTTTGATTAATAAAATGTGCATATTACTTCTATCATCAATTTGTGGGCTTCTGTAATTGAGAGAAATTGTTTGGTTGTGCTAATCCCATGTACGAAGGCAGACAGTTGAAGACACTGACATATGACTTACACAACCAGAAACGCTCATGCATTGTCTACTGTGCCTCTTTCACTCGTATATTCACACACACACACACACACACACACACACACACACACACACACACACACACACACACACACACACACGCCTATATACATACCTATCTACTCGTTCACATCAATAATATTAGTGCCAAATAACCATACTGAAACATTGTTTCTCTCCATTGTTACATTCTTTCACTCTTACTGTCTCTCCCTCTTGTTCTTTTTGTTTCACTTTACACGCACTGTATACACACGCTTGTATATACACATACAAACACACTCGCACACATTCACATACATGTTTATTCATATATATGTCCATGCACACACCCACATACGTTTTTACAAAAACCCATATGCCTATAATATACATTTACACAAACCGTTTGGCATGCGCATGAACGCCCACGCCCACACCCACATGCACACACATCAATCACATGTGCATACAAGCACACACAAGTAGCAAACAAGACTATCATCTTGCAGGCACAACTGATTCACAATACACTTGTAAACGCATGCAAATGGAATTGTACATGCAAGTTTGCTGAAGGAAAAGTCAAAGTTGCTTTAGAGCAGATGTGGGTTACTGTACACCCACGATGTACGGCAAGGGATTAGCTCTTACTCACAAACCATGGGTTACTGTACACCCACAACGTACGGCAAAGGATTAGTTTCTATACAGAAACCATGGGTTACTGTACACCCGCGGCGTACGCGCGAGGATTAGTTTCTGTACAGAAACCATGGGTTACTGTACACCCACGGCGTACGGCGAGGGATTAGTTTCTATACAGAAACCATGGGTTACTGTACACCCACGGCGTACGGCGAGGGATTAGTTTCTATACAGAAACCATGGGTTACTGTACACCCACGGCGTACGGCGAGGGGTCATTCCTTCATTGAAAGCATGGGTTTCTGCACACCCAGGAAGTAGAGCGCGCAAAAATTTTGGCGACGTACGGGAAAGGTTAAAGGACTACAAGAGCCACATTTTTTTTATTGCTGTAAAACATTCTGTTTGTATCAACAAACTACACACATAGGAAGAAAATCTGCCATACACAATCGTAAATGTTTTTATTTTAATAAAAACTTTTTACACACCTGAAAAATTATCCCGAACGCTGTAAACCGGAAGTGACGTCGTTTTTGGAACTGTATGGAGACCTGCGGGAACATAGTCTGCTGAGAAGTGCCAACAACCAGTTGCAGCCGCCTTTTAGTCCTTACCATGGCGCATAATGATCATGCGTACACCTCGCTCAGTTCGGAAAACGTCCCAAAGAAGAAAAGGCGAACAGGGGGATACTGTTGTGTAGCTGAATGCAACAGTTCGCACAGTCGAGGCTTCAGTTTGCACGGTTTCCCGAGCGACGAGTCGATCAAGTGACAGTGGGTAAGGTTCGTCCAGACACATCGTCAAGATTTTGGGCCCAAGTTTGGGACGCCCAATGCGCATTCTTTCATTTGCGAAAAGCATTTTAAACCTGAATGTTACCCATTGAGCCAAAGTATCAAACGAAGCATGGGCATCAAAACAAATGCAGCTCTGATTCCTGGCTCAGTGCCAACCATCCACAAGCCAGTGTGTCTGACCACAGCCAACAGCATGAGCACCGAGAGCACAACCACAATTGTGACACAGGCCTCCACTCCGGCACACAGTACAACTGTCACGACATCTGTGCTTTCTACAGTGTGCTCCATTTTACCAGGAGTGAGTCAGGTGCGAAGGGCCTGTGCAAAAAGGGAACGCCAAAGGGTAAGTGATAGTATAGTAGGCCTATAGTAATTAGTATAGAATAGTTTAGTACAAAGTTGCTCGGCATGTATAGGCCGCTGGGCCTGTTGCTGTTCATTCAATCAGGAAATTAGGACTAGCCTAACTTCGGGCTACACATAGCAATCTTTTCATCGCCCTTACTATCAAAGTACAACTGTTTTTTTGCTGTCTATTTTCTGTGACACCCACGGGGTTGGCTATGGCTTGCATTGCTACAGTACAGACAACATAAAGTAATAAAAATTAAATTCTTGTTATTTCTTGTTATATATCTGTACTCCAAACCTCAATGTTTTAGCAGTACAGTAAGAGGATGGGAGATCATGTACATGTAATGAACATGGTACAATACATTTTTTGGGCAACAATGTTCAGCGGAAATCAAATTCAGTGGCATACACTTGTGTGTGTGTGTGTGTGTGTGTGTGTGTGTGTGTGTGTGTGTGTGTGTTGTGTTGTGTTGTGTGGCTGTGTATAGGTGTATCATTGTGTGGTGAGTGAGAACATGCATGTATCAGGAGCACACGCTCTTGATAAATAGTGAGGGAGGGGGTGTTTCTGGTTAGTTTCTTAAACAACAAAAACAGGCTGAAGCATGAACGCTGGGCAGCCAAAGTCCTTGCACCCAGATTTTCTGCCACACGAGTGATTTTCTTGGTGCTCAAGAACCTGAACATGAAATTATCTGCTCCTTCATTTTGATTTCATGCCAAAGCATCCTTGCACCAGATTTTTCTACCATGCCAACAGCTTCGTTGAGGAGAGAAGGTGTGTGTGTGTGTGTGTGTGGGGGGGGGGGGTCTCCTATATTGTACATCTCTAGCTACCGAAAGTTTACGGGAAAGGGAGGGGGGAGGTAGGGAGTGGCAACAAATTTTCTGCACCCTCACAAGGCATGGTTTTCTAGTTAGGGGGGTAGAGAGAGAGAAGGGATAGCAAGATTTTCAAAGGCACATTTTTCTGTTTGAGAGCTAGCACATTTGGGGGGAGGGTTGTGTGTGGTATGCATGTCTGTGGCTAGTGCCAGTGCATATGTTACAGTCTGTCAGCCTGCGTGCATGTGCACAGGGTTAAAGGCAGAATTTTTGCAACAGGTTGTTTGTGAGCTGACTGCTAGTCCTCCGGATTCGACAGAAGATCTTGCTGCTGCAGCTGATAATCACGTGCAGTCCAACAGCACATTTTCAACATTTTTTCTTTGCTGAAAGAGTGATAGGGCCCTGGCCTGGGTGGAACGCCTCTGTATTTATCATATGATTGTGAGCGCTTAATGCATCTTGTTTATGATGATGAAGTGCTAGGAATGTACAATATCATTAGTAGGTAAGGGAAAAGTATATTTTATAATGATACTTTACCATATGTGGGCTTATATTTTACTACCTGACTGAACGCATGTGTGTGTGGAAATACAATTACGCATGTTATTATCAAATTCAAGAAAGAATGTTAAAAGACACTGGTCTTTTGTAAGTAAATGGATAAAAGAAGTGAAAAGGAAATGGTTAAAAGAAAGGTCATTACACAGTGAGTAAACCACTTTTCTTTGTCTGTTACGTTTTAGGGAAAAAAGACTCGAACCAGAAGCAAACGAGTTCAGGTTCACCCATCCATATCCTTTAAAGGTAAGTTAGAATAGTGTACCGCATTTTATGGACTACAAGGCGATGCTTTTCTTCCGTAAACTGAGACCCCTGAGTCTTATAACTATGACTGACAATAGAGTATGGAAATAAATAAACACAATCTGATTTCTTGTGTTCAATTTGGGGTGTGTGTCTTATTATAAGGTTGCCTTGTACTTAGTACAATATGGTACATGAAAATGGTCCAGTCACTCATAACATTATTGTAATGTGTGTTGCAGCGTTTGTCACTCCTTTACATTATGTATTGTGTAGTTCTTCCTCCCATTTGTTTATTGTTTGATGTTTGCATTTTTTAATGGTGCAGGATGAAGAGAAAATGTGGCAGCTTACTCTCTTGCCCTCAATAAAGATCATTTTGACTTATTCGTGCTAGCCCCCTACCCGCACCCCCACCCACTTTTTAGCATCAAAGTCTGCACCTTATAAACATGTTTATTACTCTGAAACACCATTTGGTATTCCTTACTTTTATTTTTTTTTTTAACTAATTGGTCAACATGCTTTCACAGCGCACTATTACAATCTAGGTGTGCAGTGTAACCTTGACAAAGACCAAACAACAAGGATGTGCAGCCAGTCAACTCAGTGTGATCTGAACCTGGACACCAGCTACACGCAAGAGCAAACACCTGACCAGTGTGAACCAGCCAGTGATCCAGCCAGTGGACCTGAAGACACTGAGCATTGTGAGCAGGCTGATAATCCTGATAAAGATTACATCCCAGTGGAGGAGGAGAGCATGGACACAGACTCTGCTAGGTATGTTGGTCATCAATGCTCTTTAAAGTCGATATGATTATGAATTGTGGAAGTGTTAACTGTTGTAACTAATGAATGCTTACAATTGCACTGAGTATGTTTTCTACTGATTTATTGTTGAGACGAAAAATGAAAACTTAGCAAAAGCACACTAGTACACCGACTCCTTAAGAAACCAAAGGAAACAAGATTTAACTTCTGATTTTGATCTTGCTCTTTAAATAACATTTAACGCATGATCTTATTGCTGTTGTCATTTCCTGGCAAAAGGACTTCAGGGACCATCCTAACAGTTGTGAAGCGCCTGGACACTGTGGTCAAACTGCATCAGCTAAGGATGACAACTTTACATGTGTGGGACCGTTTCGGATTACCTTGCCACACTCGTCTATGGGGGAGGCATTATTTTGATTTCATAGTGTACTATACCTCTAAGAAAAACTATTCCATTGTATCAAATGTAAAAGTGTTTGTGCTTTGACCAGTGACTTCTGAATTTTTTCATGTTGGGTGAAACTAGTAGGAAAATAATTTTCAGGTTCAATTACACACACACACACACACACACACACACACACACACACACACACACACACACACAACTCTCTCCCCCTCCCCTACTTACTTTTACCCTCCCTGCCACCCACACCCACATCATATTAACATGGAGTTGTCATATATTTTAAGATTTTATCATTTTCTATTTTCAGTGACGCTGAACTAGATTGTGGGGAAAGTCGAAAATTTATCGTTTTCGAAGAATGCCTCCTTGAGCTGTTCCAGCGCTGCCAGTACTGTTCTCAGCCAGCAAGTGGTAGCATCACACACATTAGAGGCACTTTCCTCAGAGTGAAGCAGGAATGCCCGCACTGTGGGAAGGACAGAGTGTGGATGAGCCAGCCCTTCATCAAAGACATTCCTGCTGGCAACCTGTATGTGTCTTCGGCCATTCTGTTCTCTGGTTAGTATACTCCATTGCTTCAAGAAGAAAAATAAGTGAATGCATTTATTCATTACTGTTGTATAGTGCATTCTAGCTTTAACAGCCCCGAAATGATTAAAACATTTATGGACTGTGAGTACAATACTTTTTAGAGAACAGTGAACACTTCTTATTACGAACTTCTTGTCACATTCAAAACTAATGTTGTTCAGCATGTAAGCCATATGTTTAGTCATGTAAAGAAGGATTGGTGCAAACCTCAGTGTTTCAACGTGTTAGTTTCTCGTTAGATCCAACTTCGTTTTGAAGATCCTCCATTGTATAAGACAACTCCTCTCTTCCACATTATTTATCTGAGCTTATAATATGACTATAGTAAAACCTGTGATGTGAAGACGGGCCTGTCATGAGAGGACACCTTTCATAATTATAAGGACATGTTCACAGTGTCCCTTTTGTTTTTTTTTACAGTGTAATGTACCCCTGTCGTGAGAGAGAACACCTGTCATGTAAGGACACTTTCACAATGTCCCTGAGGTGTCCTTACATCACAAGTTTAATTGTACCACGTTGTAACCGTGTATTAGGCAAAACATGGTGCCCTATAATGTGCCTGGTAATCTAGTTAGAAACTGTAATATTGGAACTGATATGTTTTGCTTACAGGCTTGCTGCCTTCAAAGGCTCTCCGCTTTCTGAACCATCTTGGGGTGGCTTCCATTTCTTCTTCTACATTTTTTGACCATCAGCGGGCATTTCTGTCCCTGCCATAGAAGAAGAGTGGAAGTCACACCAGGCTCGGTATATAGAAAAGGCACATGAAAGTGACTACAGCCTGACACTTGGTGGGGACGGCCGAGCAGACTCGCCTGGCCACAGTGCCAAATATGGCACATATACACTCCTCGATTTGGACCTGATGATGGTGATTGATACGCGAGTTGTGCAGGTTAGTTGATTTAAATTAATGAACTTGGCTCTTGTTCTCTTGTGTTTGTGTAAAGATGAGTGTTGCCATTGCATGGTGATCTTTTTCTAGAATTTTCTTCGCTGCTATAGAATTTCCATAGCTATTATATCCAAAACTGGTCGAGACCGTAGCCAGAATTTGTTAAGTCTCTTCTAAAAAGTAAATAACTTATCCACAAAAATGCAGGAAACGAGGTAATTTGAAGCAATCTAAGCATTAACTAGGTGATTAGTGTAGAAATAGAAGTAAATGTGTATATAGGGTGGGTGGGTGTGGGTGGGATTACATACATGTGTGTGTATGTGTATTTCTATTGCATGTATGTGAGTGGTTATATGTTTGTTGAATATCTTGTCCAAGTTTTTTTTTTTTGTTACATACACTGAAGAGTGACCTGATACATGACACTGTTTTGTTTAGTGCAATGAGGAGGATGTGGGAAGCAGCTGCAGAATGGAGAAGGAAGGGTTGAAGCGCTGCCTTTCTTTTCTGAAGGACAATGGGCTGGATGTGTGCGAGCTGGTGACAGACAGGAATCCTTCCATCATCAGGCACATGAAAGACAACATGCCAGGCATTAAGCACTCATTTGATGTCTGGCATGTTGCCAAAGGTGAGTTCCTTAGAGGTCATGCAATAAAGCAGTACAAATTACAGATTGGGTAAAATAAAAAGATCCCTCATGCTTCATTGGACACACCCTAACCCCATGTCCCACAACGACTAACATTTTCTTGCCAAATGTGTGCGTCTTCTTTTTAGGCCACAAAAAGGTCTGTTTACAGTTTCATAAGTTTTTTTTTTTTTTTTTAATGGGGTTGGTAGGTCGGCATTTTTTTTTTCAGCTTTCACCAAAATCATGCACTGGTTGGTGCTTTATTTTATGTCATATTTGGTACCCTGAATGTCACTGGCGCCCGTGATGCATTTATTTTTTCCCATTAGTCAAGAAAACTTTAGGGATGGGGGTGAAGAACTAGGGTTAGTCAGGAAACTGGAAGAAAACCTAATGTTGTTTTGGCCATGGTCGACTGTTCCTGGTCATACAACTCCATACTTTTGAGTAACTGCAGGCTAGGTAATCTTGATGAAGGAGCAAAGTATGGTCCTTGTCAGCTTCCATTTTTCATGCAAGAGGGACTTTATTCATTTTGAATATCTGTTGTGTACAGGAGCTGAGTCAGATAGTTTACCTTTTGTTCTGTTACAGTGCCATACTTTTTCCCCTAGGACCACACATTGGTTTGTTTCTTTTTCTCTTGCTTGCGATTGTTTGTAACTGATGATAATAAGAGAACAAGTGTGTGTAAATTTTAAACAAATGAGTACTTTTTTGCCACTGGGTTTAACATGGACACATTAGACTTCAAGTTTATTTGTCTCATCCAAGACTCCATGGAACTTGGTGCAGAATGAGAGGAATTCAATGTATCCAGGTCAAACTCCTTTACATAGCGAGAAAAATATTGTGGTTTACTTCAAATGATTCATAATGAAAACCCTGGCAAATCCCAAACTAAAGAATTCAGAGTAAATAGATGCTATAACGTTTGTGCAAATTTGTTTTTTTACAGGACTGAAGAAGAAACTACTGAAGGTGGCCAACACCAAAGACTGCAAGGAGCTGTCGCTGTGGATTTGGTCCATCATCAATCATTTGTATTGGACAGTAGTCTCCACTCCTGAGGCTGATGGAAAGTTGATGCTGGAAAAGTGGCAGTCTTTGTGCAACCATCTGCACAACAAGCATGACCATGAAAGGTCTGCATTTACTGAATGTGCACACCCTCCTCTGGAAGGTCAAGAACGGCGGAAAAAGTGGCTGAAGGAAGGTCAGTACAAATTATAATTGTCCATTTATCACACTGGTGTAAGATGTTTTTTTTTTTCCTTCTAATTTAAACAGGCCTGTTTACCCTTACGATTTTTCCAAAAGGGTATTTTGTGATTGTGGGCCCCCTAAAACTAGCAGGGGCGACTGCATTGTGTAATTCCAGGTTAGATGACGCAGAATCTAAAAATCATGAACAAGTTGCACAGAAAATCACTGGAAAGTCATCTCAAAAGTCCAGGAATACTCACTTGGGCCCTATAGGATTCAGATTTGGTCAGAGTCAGCCTCATGTTGATTTCTTTTTGGAATAAGTACGATTTTTTCGTTTCGGAAATGACAAAATTGCAAAGATTTGAGTAAACAGATCTGTTTTAAGTGTTATTAGTGCAATGTTACATATATAACATGTTTCCAATTTCTCGCAGCATGAAAGACAACAACAAGGATTTTTTTTTTTTTTCCAGTTTTATTGACATGAAGCTGGTAATTACTCAGCTACCAATAAACAGTCTTCAGCGCCACTGTTTGAAAAAGTGAATACAAATCTAGGCTAATTTCACTTTTAAACCCATACCAGCTAATATTTCCCACGTTCAGATTGAAAATAAGTAATGGAAAGAAGACTTGTTAAGTCTCATCGTCTTTTTTCTATTTTCAGGCAGCAAAGTGTCAGTACTAACACTGGATGTCCTCCAGTCTACATACATGCTGCGAGATGTCCCACAGCTGTCCACTGGACCTCAAACTGCTGCCATTGAGGCGTTTCACTCTGTGCTCAACCACTTCGCTCCGAAGATGATTGGATTCTCCTATGATGGGATGGTACACAGGTAAATTATCCTCTATTACCGTATTTTATACCTTTCTGGCATATCTATTACATTACGACAGTGAGGCAACGTGTGTGTGCCCATTTTTGGGTCTGCCAGTGTGTGTCTGGACCCCTCCTGCGGTCAGTTTAGGTGGAATTTGGCCTCACGGTTGCACATACACTTTCTGTTGGACCTCGGATCTCCCACCCAGCTTTGTTAACACCAAAGTCAGACCTTGGACGAAGGGCCGAGACGCATTGACAAAGACGGGGGAGGGAGGGAGGGGAGCAGGGGGAAGGTGGGGAAACACACAGCAGAGTGGGTGGATCAGCTAGTGAGGGGAGCAGGGGAAGGTGGGAAACACACAGCAGAGTGGGTGGATCAGCTAGTATCATATAAGTAAACAAGGAACCATTTCAAAATGACAAAATATACAACTATGAGTAAGGATTTTTAAACAAGTAAAAGATTTTTTTTTAATTGTTACATGAAATTAGCTCCCTCCCCCCCACTGCCCCCCAAGTCTTCCAAAAAGAAAAGGTAATGGTTACCTGGTAAAAAAAAGGTTGACTTGGTAAATGTCTTCTTTCTTTTTTTTTTTCTTTTTTTTTTTTCACCGAGTGGGACCAATCCAGCTTGAAAAGTTCCGCTATTTCACTACCACAGCAAATGATAGTGTGTTTTCCTATATGAGAATAAATGTCCCAGTAAATATCAGCGAGTATGGACGATTCTTTAAACGTGTTCATTATCATCATATTTTTGGAAACATGGCACTTTCATGACGGCGATCGATGCCATCTTCTAATCTCTGTCTTCCCCCCCCCCCCCCTCCCCCCCCCCCCCAGGCAGAAAAAAGATCAGGTCAGCATAAAGAAAATTGTGTCAGTCAGGGTACCGTAACAATACCTCTTTTTTTGCCTTAATATCTTTAAAATATATTAAGTACAAATATCCCTTTTAACCATTTACAGAAGCATATTGGCTGCAGTTCACTTCAATGAAAACAGCAACCGACCCAAAGCACAAAGGATGGATGGACAACTACGCTACAATGTCGCCTTCCAGAAAGCCTTCGCAAGCCGGGGGGGTGAGTCTATAAAAATCTCGGGCACGTGGCCGGGGTTCTGACGACTCTTGGAGGCTGACGTGTGGTATCTCCTTAAAAAACAACTTCTTAATAAGGTTTGGAGGCCTGGCGTTGTTGTTCCAAATACTTATTTTGTCGGTTCTACCGTGGTTTTTGCCAACACAAGATGGACAATACCTCGGTTAGTGTTCCTTTGTTTCTCTGTGTATGTGTGTGTGTGTGTGTGTGGGCGGGGGGGGGGGCGGGGGGGGGGGGGGGGAGAAGGGATCAGGGATCAGGATGCGGTCCATTGGTGACAGGCGGAAAAGGGGGGGAGCCAGGCGAGGCGAATGGCACCTGCGAGTGTTGCTCTTGTCATTATGTCATTTGTCACTGTTGTTGTTTGATTGTGTTGCGCCATGTCTTGGAGGCGAGAGCTAGAGAAAGGGTGTTTGGAAGGGTGTTTAAGGTAAGATAAGATAATGTTGCTTATAGCCCAGCCGACCGCAAAGGGCCATATCAGGGCTGTCACCACGTTAAAATCAACTTACAAGTCTTTCATTCACACAACTCTTTAAAATACATGTTCTAAAAACCCATCCAAAAGTTTGTTAAAAACAAAACAAAAACAAAAAAACAAACAAAACAACAAAAAATTTCCACGGTAAAACCTCAGATCCGATGTAAAATGTTAATCTCTTTCAAGAACTCAAAGATCGCGTGGAAGGGTGTTTTATTACATACAGAATTAGATTTTGATGAAGCACAGACCTTCCTGCGAGACGCTTCGGAGGGGACGTTTATGGTAGGGAGGGGTCCTGAGTATGGCCATACCTTCTTCCTCGCGGGAATAACGAGCTGGGGACCAAAGTTCATATACATTGGCTACATCAGGGGCCTCTTACGGCTGTGGTCTACTGACATAACTAAATTTTTGTTGGACACCATGTTCAAGGTGCCTGGAGTGTACCCTTCGGTGAGCAGCCACCGGGGCGCCATGAAAATAGAATATGGCAACATCATAAAATGGACCCTACTTGGGTATGTATGTATGTATGTATGTATGTATGTATCATGCGTGCACTAAAGAGCTGCGTGCCTCAAAACTGAGACATCTGCGGGAAGGATCTTTATACTATCCCGAGCTATATGATGATACAGAAGACTCCCGGGGGTGAGGGCATGTTCTTAGTGCGCAAGAATAATAGATCAGATAATAAACGCTACCCATTCTCCCTCGTGGTGAGATCCTTGCTGGACCAGCAGGACTATCTTTCTCATTGTTATTCCCCATATTCCCCGCTTTATGTTTACAGATTCGGAATTCACCCCTTTTTTGTGAGAGTAGTTGGATGTCCAAGTGAGGCTACTTAAAAGTAAAAATTAAAAAAAAATATGAAATTTGAATATTGCCAAGAAGTATCTCACATCTATATTTTTTTATTGGGGGGGGGGGGGGGGGGGGGGGGGGGGGGGGGGGGGGGGGGGGGGGGAGGGAGAAAATTAGTTCCCCCCCCCCCTTTTTTTTTTTTCAATACGAGCGTGTATACACCACGTGTTAATTACTCTGGGAGAAGCTGGCGAAAGAAGCAGCAGAGCAGGCAAAAGAACATCAGAAGGGGCAAAAAAGTTAGGCAACAGAACAAGATGAAAGGCAACAGGGGTGGGATTTTAAGTACAAAAAGAACTTTCGTTGGTTCGGTAGTAGTTGTCGTAGCTTCTTTGGGTGTCTTGGGTGTCACATATCTGGTTAAAACCGTAGTGGGCTTGATCTTTGCTCCATCGGTCCTCAAAAAGCTTGTATTGGAAAAGTTGGCATTGTAGTAATTGGAAAAGTTAATTGTCAACAAATAATCCTGGTCTTTGGCATGCCAGCTATAGTCCAATCCCTGTACGTGACATTCGAATGTTACTCCGGCAGGATGACTATTGACTCCAGAATAAGTTTGGTCGAATGCGAATCCGTAGGTAGGGTAGGGCCAGGCAAGAGGCCCAGTCAAAGTCAAACGCCCACCCCCGGCTTCTCAGAAACCAAGGGACAATACTCACCTTGGGAGCATTTGGATAGCTTCCCTTTGCCCGCTGACGCTGCAGCACGAAGTTTTGAAGCCTCCATGCAAAAGGTACGTTTTTTTTTTTTTTTAATAGAATTTCGAAAAATTAGGCCCTATTTTTGTACTTTTGTCTTCAGAATGTTTTGTGACACTGTCTAGGCAACAGATGAATTTCTGAAATGTTTTCATTTATATGTTAGAGGAATCTTTCGCGCACCTTTCAATGCCAGTTGATGCAGTATACGTCGCCATTTTCCCGCACTATTACCAAACATCATCACTGAGTCATAGTCAGGCAAAAGGCCCATACTGGGTTCAAGGCAAAAGGCCTACCGGTGGGCTTTTTGCCTCAAACACTAGGCGTTATGCCTCGCTTATTTATATGAAGTAGTTTCACTATATTCCTTACGATCACATACTTAAATAGCAAAAATCCCAAGCTGTACCATGCTTTTATGCCCCAAGTGGAACATAGCCATAGTCACCAAACCACCAACTCCCTCTATTTAGGATATTTTTTTTTACTTTTTCCTTGTGTACTGCACAGGGCTAAAATGCTATTAAATACCTTGGTTTGAAGATGCTTTCTGTTTCTATTACTGTTAATAAAACAAAAGTGTTTTGTTATTGTTTTCAGAAATGGTGACGAACTACAAGAGAAAGACGGAGAGGGGAAAATATGGGCATAGCATTTTGTCCGAAAACCTTGAGGGCAGTCAGCAACGGTGTTCCTTTAATCCGAGCCAGCAAGGAGTACGGTGTGCCTGCTCGAACACTTCGTCGTCACAGGGACAAGAAGGTGCTTGAACCTGGGGTGTTGAATTTCGGACGATTCATCATTC